>WEIS01081441.1:0-12456 GCA_013389965.1 Todus mexicanus
TTTCCTCATAAGTGAGATGTTCCGTTCCCTTAATCATCTTAGCAGCTCTGTGCTGAAGTCTCTCAAGCAGTTCTGTGTCCTTCTTGAACTGAGGGGCCCAGAACTGGAACACAAGCCACTCGCTGGCTGCGAAGTGTGGCACGCTCTTTAATAATGATCCTTGAGTCACGTTGATCCCGGGTTTGGAACAGGGCTTAAGCTGCCAGTTGTAAACCGCTGTAATTACAACAGTTACACCAGAGGTATGTTGCATTTCATATACTAGAGAAGACCGGGTTTTGTTATTCTTATCCGTAACATGTTAAAAATCTGCTTTTTTGATCTGTTCCAGGGATATAAATAGGCTTTACTAGGTAAAGCGCTGTCTCGTGTAAATAAAGATGTCATATAATAGTCCATAACAAAAATCCAGACGGTAGGTGGAGGGTGATGGCTTTCACTGTGTGCCGAGGTGTCTTATATCTAATATACCATAAAAGTGTTGTGCTTTATAGCCACGGCTTGTAGCGAAGGTGAGCGATGTCACATTTCTTAGCCTCCAGTATTCCCGTCGAACATGTCTTTATCCCCAGCAATTGCAGAGCCCAGTAAAGTGTTCCTTTAAGGACCATATGGGAAAGTATCTCTTTGGTTAACTTGTCATTTATTAATGACACCTTATGAAATCTTTTCTTTGTCTTTGCTTGGGTCTTCTTGCCTTCCCTTGAAATTCAGCTGTCCTCCCCTGGGCAAGCCGATATCGTTGTTTGCTTGCTGGGGAAATGGAAAAGATAAGTCTGCTGAGGGTTAAACTTCAGTTAAGGGAATCGGCAGCAGCAGCTGAGATCCCTAATAAGGCTCTTGCTTCCGTGAAAGTGCCCTTGATGATGCAGATGGAGGGTAGATCAGTATGGAAAACATGACCTAGATGTTCTTTCTAAGTAGAATACTTATATATACACATAAATATATATATAATGTCGTTTCAGGCACTAGCAGCTCTTTAAAGGAGCAGCAAAAGCTCTTTTTTTTTCTTTTTCTTATTTCTCCTAGCAAAATACCACATCAACAGGCTTATTTGCCTCAGCATAGTCCCCAGTGATTAAAGCTACACCTACAAGCAAAGCTGAAAGCTTTGCCTATGAGCCTTGCTCCTTGCTAATGCGGCTGAAAGATCGTTCATTATCCCACCCAAAGCAGAGTTCAAAACCAGATCCTTTCCAGGCTCCCTGCGTCAAAAAAGAGAAATTCAGGCGTGCTCTTGTTTGGCAGCAGAAGCAACTGTACAAAGAAATATTTTAGCCTTTCTGCACTGATTTCTGTGTAGGATACTGGTACTGTAGGTGTGGAGACTCTCTGTACTTGCTGGGAGTGGTCAGTGGATGTGCTTATTCAGAATTCTTGCAGCGAGCTGTTTTGCAGTGTGAATGTTTTTGAACATGAAGCCTAACTGGTAAGAATTCCTGGCTAATTGCTAAGTTACAGCCATGAACAGCTTGAATGTGGTCGGTTAATATGAGCGAGAGAATTACCATTTCTCTTAGTAGATCTATCAAGTTATTAGAGTCTATAGCATTTGAATAAAGATTTATTAAATATTAGCTTAGTTAAAGCTAACCCTTTCTTGGCTCATTACATGCAGTATGTCAAAATTCCTGTTTTTCTGACTGCGTTACAGTTCAAACTGATGTTGTGACCTCGTAGTTGATGACCACAAGCAATCTCAGGAGCCAGAATGGAACTAGATAAACAGCAAGAGAACTCAAGCACAGACTTGTACCTACTGACTGTTTGTGTGATTCGATTCAGTTGGGTACTGCAGTGAAATTCTAAATATTGGGCTCAAATGGGTTATATGTAGGTGTTATCCCGGCCACTTGCAGAAGAATGATTAACAGGCTTCAACATGTGCCTTTTCGTTCCTATTGCACCACTGAGACTGTCCACACAAAAGAAATAAAACTTATCTTTGCAAGCAATTCCCAAAGGCAAGGATTAAATCCAGTAACTGGTGGTTTCTTACTCAGACTGAGAAATTCAGTGAATAACTTTTCCACCCCATCAATAGCTTTATTCTAAACCCCAATACTTGGGATCCCAGTTCTCCCAGCACTTAGGGCTGTAGTACATCCTAAATGAGTGGCATCAGTGACTTCAATGGGACTGTCCAAGTGCTTGGAGTTGGGTGTGTGTAAGTATCAGGAGTCTCAAGGGAATAATAAAGTGGGGGGGTGTCTGATTCCAAAGGCCGTTCTGTGCCTGTGGGGCTCTGGAGACCAGGCTACCAACTGGTAGCTGTAACTGGTAGGCTTAGGATCTGAAGTCTTTAATTTCAATTATCTCAAGAGGTACTCGAGCCAGACTGCAAAATAATTTGTACGTGGCACCTCTCTCTCTGTTAATCCCGAGAAGCGATAACTGCTGGGCTCTGTGCACTTCTTAGCCTATTGAATTTAACCTATTGAATAGTTTCTCGTGATCCTGTCTGTGATTCCTCCTCCTTCTGTAGCAAACCACTACAGGCAGCTCAAACTAAGCAAGTAGCTTATTTGTTGGGTTTGTTTCTGTCCTGGTTTGGGTTAGAACAGAAATTCTGTTGTGTGGCTTTTACTTTCAGTAAGTCTGTCTGAAGTTAGCAGCATGTTTACCAACAGAGTCTGCTTCTAGCAGTCATAACTCTCCATGTTTATAGTTAGTACCAAGGGTTGGTGTGCAAACCAAGGTCATNTTTTAAATTCATGCATATATATATATATAAAATTTCAAAATGACTTACTCAGTTTTTACTTGACGCACTATTGTACAGGGGAAAAAACAATCCATCCATGGGATTTTCCTGTTCAGGATTAGTAGCGATGCATTTGAAAGCAGGCTCCTTCCAGCGGGATATCGACAGAACAGGGATAGCCAGGCAGATGGGTTTGCTCAGAGCTACATGACATGCATCTTGCTCTCCAAAGACACATACATGTGCCTTTCTCCATACCCAGCTGGTGGAGAAGAGAGCTTGCAGCGTCCGAGATGGAGATGACCAAAATGATGTCTAAGAATCCTCCTTCTACCTTTTGCGCTCTCCCATTTCTGAGCATCGAAATGCTGGCAAATCAAAACTCTGTAGATCCTATTATTAGCTGTCTTGTCTTGTTTGGTGTGGATTTTCCCCAGAGTAGTTGTGAACAGCATTTCCGAGCAGCCAAAACTTGTGGCTTTTCAGTGTGAATTTTGGGAATGGGAGGATGTTTCGCAGTGAGAGCAAAGCAGTTTGCAAAGCTGCTCTTGGGATGTGTTCAGCCTCTCAGGCTTGGATATCGTGTTCCTGCTTATTTACTATGACCTCTGTGGGCTATTACAACTTTTCTTTCTTTCCAGAACTGTCTTCTCTGTATCCTAAGTACTTCCTGTGTGAAAAATTTTATAGTCTTGTTGGCAGCACCATGGAATTAGCTGTTCTGCAGTAATTACTCTGGGTAGAAAATAGAGATATACTGTCCAGGTCACAAATAAACCCACACTGGAATGGCATCAGTGCCGGTGCACGGCCCTGGCCCTGCTATGTGGTTTCATCAGCCGTTTCCAGCTCCTATATCTCAGTCGCAGAGACTTGAGCTCACAGCCACAAGTTGGAAACTCGCCTTGCATCCTGCTTGTGTTTTCCATTTCTTTGAGGAGCTTGAAGATCACCTCCCTCAAAATATTTAACAAAAGTATCTCTTCTCAATGAGAAGTTTACTCCTGCACTCCTCACCTGAAGCATTTCTCCGTCTGCCCAGTCTTCTTGTGTCTTCTGTCCCAGAAAATTCACCTTCCTCCTCTTTTCTGTTTCGTGACCTGCATCCACTGGCAAGAGGAAAGGACAAGATCAGGTACTTAGAATATCCAGGTCGAGAAGCAAGGTATGAAACATATTTAGGCTGTGGCTTCTCCTGTGAAAATCTCAAGCTGTATTTCCCTCTCAAGAGCATTCCCCAAATACTCTTCCCTCCCTGTTCCGCAATCCCACATTGACTTGGCCGTTCCTGTTTCAAAGCCCTTCAGAAATAACTGGGGCATTTAGGATTAGTAGGTGCGCTTTAGTATTTCCACTCACAAAATGGATATTGCTCATCTGGAGGTTTCGGTCATAGTGCTGATGGCTCTAAAGCTCCCTAAAGATACGACGCCAATAAAAAAATGCAAAGGGTATTTATAGTTTATTATTTTTTATATAGGTAATATTTATTGCCTTTCCAGGCCTTCTTGTATAACATAACAAATGATGTTCTGCTTCCCGAAAATGTGTGGTAAATCAATTGTTCAATGGTTTTGGTGGGTTTTTTTTAAGTATCCTTACTTAATGTTAGTTTTCACGCACGCATTTTGGAAACTATGTAAAATACGTCTTAAATAGCAGAATAAAATATATGCCTGGGCTCTCACAGCCTCTTCCACCTGCTTTCAATGCAGAGTTGCCAAACAATTTCAGTGTTTTATAGCCTGTTGCCCCAAATCAAATTCTGTGTTGCTTTTGGTTTAAGGGCTAATAGCTTTTTGAAATATATTAGTGCTTTCTGGTGACAGATCCAAGATTAGCTGTTTATCCATAGTTCCCAGAGATGTTCTATAATCCTGTGGCACAGTAAACTTTATGAGGAATTTTACAAGCTTTCATGAGTGCATTGTGTTTTAAAATGCTAAAAAAGGCAGTTAAGGAGAGAAGAAAACAAAGCACTGCGGTGTCTTGGTGCGACGTTCCACTGGTCTTTGAAGTGCAGCGTTGCTGGAGAGCGAGGAGGAATGACTGCAGGGCTACAGGGAGCGAGGAAGACAGCAAGCCAAGACCTTTTGGTGCTGCAGAACCATTCTACGATAGGCGTATAGACCTTAATAGACTGAACAGCAAGAACGGCATAACTCTTGTTGAGCCCAAGTCACTGGCAAACCCTGTGCAAGCACCTGGCAGTGATAGCGCTGAGAGTGCGACGCGACGTCCATTTGATTCACCTTTGTGGATTTTTCATTAAGTGTGATTTTCTGAGGCAGGGCAAAAGCAGGACCTTTGGAATCCATTCGTTGCTCTGCTGCTGGTCCCTGAGCAGGAGTTTCACGCAGAGCAAGGAAGAGGAAAAACGCTTCTGGAGTGAGGGCAGGGCTGAGGTCACCCCTGTTTCTTTGGGTGGAAACTATGAACTCCTCCATCTCTTAAAGCTTTATTCCCCTTCTGTATGGGGAAAAGGGGGAAACACTCAGGAGCTATGATGAGGCAGACAAAAGGAGAGAGAATTGGATAAGCTCAGCACAGCTTTTTCCCTTAAAAATTACTATTTTCTGCAAGGTCTTCAACCCTCGATGCAGATCTATGTTCCTTCAGGGGATGCATTTCAGAGGCAGGGTCTAGCACATAATTCTCTCCCTCTCTGCTTCCTTAAAGATGTCATATCCTTCACCCACAACAAATGCTGTTGTTGGAAAGAAAACAGAAAATCTTTCTGGCCATTCTTCTGAAATGAAAGCAGCAATCTTCAAAGCTGAAAACAATCCCTTCAGGGTAACTCAATAACTGCTTAGACCATATGAAAACAGGCAGTTTGTACTTGAGGTATCAAGACTTGCAACTATTTTATCAGGCTGGAGCTACCTTTGGAGATGTCTGCATCTGGCAGTGGCTGGAATGGTGCTTCACTGGGACAGAGGTGGGCTGTGCTGGTGATAGAGATGATTGCTTGAACCCTGCTTTTGATAAGTGGGGAAACCAGTTTTCCCTCTGGGTACCATTTTTCATTTGATAAAGCGAGTTACAGGTTCTGCTCAGCCTTGGGATTCCATTTTCTCTGCAGTTCCAACATCCATTGACTGACATGAGCAGAGAAGTCTCGGTGTTAGCTGATTGTCCTCCTCCCCTGTCCTGGCATTGTGCAGCCTGACACACAATACAGCCAGAACTCTGGTTTGTATTGTCCCATATGTCCTACAGCAGCTTCCCTTAGACATTAAACAAGAGGAGGAGACAGGGGTTTTGCCCTGAATGACTTCCCAGCTGTGAATAATTGCAACGTAAAGCAGACTCCTACCTGAAAAGAGCTGCTTTCAGGAGCCTCCACACTGCGTTTTGCAGTTTTGTGGACCTCATCTCCCAAATGTACCAGCCCTAGCTGGGGATGGGGAATATCTCGACACCATTGCTGAGCTGAGGGTTTCAATGTGTTTCCTAGGGCTGCTTAAAAATATGAAGATAGCAGCAGAGAATGCAACCCTGTGCAGTATTTCTGCAAGAGGACAGATCTCCCAAAGATCCTCCTTTGCACGCAGACATCAGTTGTTCAGGACAGCTCAGCACGTTGGGATTTACGTGCAGAGTGGAGCTCTTCTCGCCCTCAGTTGAGCGTCTGAATATTTGATCCGCAGCTACCCTGAAAACTCATCTCTGAGCATTTTGTCCTGGAAGGGCACTCAATGAATCAACAGCAAATCTGGAATAAAATCCAGTTTGGGTTTGGTTTGTTTTTTCCCCCCTCTACCTTTTGCTGAACTCCCCATGGATGCACAGGACCTGGTATTTATCTATGAGGTATTGCTGAGCCATGCGCTTGGTACCTTTTAGGACCTGGTAAAACAGTTGATGTACAGCTTCCCAAAATAAAATAAAAGGCTGCCTGGCAGGGAAATTCAGTCATTTAATTCAAAGTGTAAACATATATATGTCTGTTTCTTGACCTACTTGATTTTCTAAAAGTTAAGAACTGCTTTGAAGTCTTCTTTTTGCTGGCATGCAAACCTCTTGAAAATTTTATGAGCGGCATCTTTTAAGTTCTGCACCAAGAATTCTTTTCCTCTCTGTCAATGATATTTAACGAGTGTGATGCACTACACAAACTGGCGTTCATTAAGCACTTGTTGTAATCTGTGGCACCTCTTTATTGGGAGCTTTCCATTTTTAAGGTTAAGATAGTGCATTGTTTCCAAACGGTGAGCTCCCCATTCGTAATCACAGCAGGAGAAAAGCTGCGCTAGCATGGCTGTAACATATTGCAAGAACAAATCCGGGGCAAGAGCTACCTTAATTATCTAAAAAAAGACCTGAAGAAGCAAGTATTCATCCACACTGGCTTGTAAAACTCTCAGGACTTTTGGTCTTTTTTAAGACGATACTCTTTGTATTTTTGACATAAATGCATGGAGAGCTCTCATAAATAAGGAAGAAAAAAAAGCAGCTGTCATTTTTCTGTTGATAGCTGCGGCTGCATCACGACCAAGTCTTGAATATGTATCTGCAGTGCAGTCTCCAGGACTGGGAACCACCA
Organism: Todus mexicanus; assembly: GCA_013389965.1. Lineage (NCBI taxonomy): Eukaryota > Metazoa > Chordata > Aves > Coraciiformes > Todidae > Todus > Todus mexicanus. The sequence continues at coordinate 7,257 of WEIS01081441.1, forward strand.
TCCTGCCCCAGCGCTGCTCTTGCTGGGGAGAGCCCTACGCTGTACTCTCGGGAGGCTGTGGGTTCAGAAAGGCTTCGAGTCTTGACCCTAAGCTGAATATTTGATATAAGGCATCGGATAGTAATTCTTGAGCATGAGTTGTAGCATCTAGAAAGTCCTCAGAGCCAGGCTTAATGAGTAGCAGAGAGTGGAGATTCTGTTTCTAGGATTCTTTCTGCTATCTCTTGATTTCCTTGAGAATTTAAAGGGCACTTCTTCAAAGGCCTTTACGTATCTCCTCATTTGTGCATGTAACGTGAAGAAACGCTACTATTCCCTGGCTCACGTGAGATGTTGGGAAGGATTATCGGATGATTAGGTGCTGAAATAATATGGGCCATTTAGGTCTCTTCTGTAATGAAAAGAAATAATTGGGGAAATGTTTTTTTCTAGTCACACAAGAAGTCAATATTTAAACCACAATTTTTTACTTTTCAATCATTTGTCAAGACTTCAATGAACTTACTCTTCTCCCTTTCCTCCCTGTTTATTTGAGAAAGAAGCTGAAACTTTTTAAAGCAGCTTTAATAAGAATATGACCCAAGAATTCAATTCTGGTCATCAGGCTGAAATACTCAAGTTCAAAGCAGCAAAACTGAAGAGCAGTTGAGCTTTAACGTCTACTTTTCGCTTTTTTCTTAGTGAGTTCTTTCATTTCTGAACTCAGTCAAGAGTTGAAGCCGTTCTAGAAGCTTTAGAAATGCTGATTCTGAAAGATACTTATTGATAACCATTACGAAGATCTCTTTTTAATATCCTTGAAGGAACCATAAAGCTCTCTCATATGCTGGAAGTACAATAAGCTGCTTGTTTTTTCACAACATTTCCCTGATGTGTCAGTGATGAGCTTGTCCACGCTCACAGCCCGAACTTCAAAATTCATGAAATGTGAATAGAATTATTGTAATGCAGAACCAAATATGTTCCTAGACTGGGAAGATAAAAACGAAGAAAGTTACTTTTGTGCATTAGCTGTTCTCATAGTGGAGGAAAATGTCCAGACTGGAGATAAAGGGTTGACTCCTTGAGGTTAAATGCATGCCTAAAATATTGTTTCAAATGAATCCAGGCAAAGTGCCACCAACGTGTTGTTTGGGTTTTTTTTTACAGAAGTTAATATTAAAATTAAAATCTGGGGGGTTTTTTTGGAAGAACTTAATAATTTCACAAGATGAGACTTAACATGGCTAATAAATGGATGGTATGGAGAAACTGAATCATGTTGGTGACCCTTGCAAGGTCAGGGCTACTGCGTGTTCTGGAAGAGCACAAGGCCTCGTGCTGCAGGTTGTGTTGTATCTGTTCTTCCCAAACGGCTGCTGGTGGGTGCGTCTCCGCTCTGTGCTTTCTCCAGAACCCGCTGGCACTGCACCGAGAAGATCCTGGCACAGAGAAAACACCACTGTGAAAATCAAAGAGCCCCCAGGTGATATGGAGGTGTAAATTCCCCTGGCCTGGTGGGGCATGACTTTCTCAGAGGTGGTTTTGGGCAGCAAAGAAACAAAATTAAAGCCGAATAATCAGGAGTTCTCAAGAGCCTGAGAAAGAAAGACTGGCAACTCCTGAGCACCCTCTGAAACCAAAGTAGTAACTCAATTGCACTAATAATACTTCAGCCAGAACTTGAATATTTTGAGGAAACATCTCATGGCTTGAAACTGAACCCTCGCGGGGGTATTTTTTTGTTGTGGAGGTTTTGTGGTTTGGTTGGTTGGTTTTGGTCGGTTATTTTTCTGTGGTGGTGTTCGTGGTTTTTGTTGTTGTTTCCTCTTGCAGATCGCGGTTTTCATACAGGGATTCAGAGTCACAGAAAGGCTGATTTATGCAGTTCGATCGAATTTATCTCAGATGTAAACATCTGCTTGCTTCTGCTGGTGTTTACAAGGCTGGAAACGTAGATGTTGAGACTTCTCCAGGTGGGTGCAGGCTCCCTCCAGCAACAGCCTCACTCACTGCCAATCCTGGGAGCTGGTGGGAGAGCTCGGAGCTGGAGCTGAGGGAAAGGCACCTTTGCCGCATGCCCTGGAGAATGCCCAACGCTGGCATTGGCTCACTAAGTAGTGAGAAACCAGTTTGTTCTGCCTGGTTTTCATCCACCCACATGAGCAGAGAGTCCGCTCCAGATTCGTCGTGGTATTGTGTACTTCCGAAGTGATCCGAAGGAGATAACTTCTGGAAACCAAGTTATTTTTGTACTTTTTAATTCTTCTTGTAACTGGCAGCTTGTGTTTGCTGTATTTTAAGGACTAGAGATTTCAGCAAAAGGATTACTATGTCATTAATCAATCTATTGAATATTCATGATTTAGTCAATTTTTAATATTTTTTTTTTCCCCCCCCCACAGAAGGAACAAAGTAATTATTTTGGCTAGCACTTGAAAAGTGCCTGTGCGCTATTGGTAGAGCTGTGCTGTACTGGGCAAAAATAGAATCTTTCTATTAGACATGCAAACTGATCTTCTCTCCCCAATACTGATAAATGCCCTTCAGTTCTTCTGCTCTACTTCGTAACAGTTTTTTATTCTATCTTGTTTTTAAGGAATGTAATGAAAATGGAAAAAAAATAAATGAAAAAATCCCTAACAAATCCCAAAGGCTGCAGTGGAGGTTGAGCAAGACCTTGTTGAAACCTCAGTTTGGAGACTGGGGCCTTGACAAACCTTGTCACATTTATAGCAAACTACCATATTTGTCGTTTAAATCCTGTTCACTCGTGGTGGTGCAAAGCTCAGATGAAATACTGATTGCGGAGTGTCTGGGAGGCTCTTCTCCTGACTTCTAATGCCACAAAGCATCACCTTTTCTGGTCTTCTGCAGCCGTATCCTGTTGGCGTCTATCTTCTGGGGACTTTTTAGTCCTTACTGCTTTTTGTTATCTCAAGTATGTTGCTTTTTTGCCGTGTCACTTTAGGGGAGGTATAAAGGTATCTATGAGTAGATAATAGTGGAAGTCTTGATGATGCAAGTAGCATTAGGCTGTTTGGAAATATGGTAGAGTTGGCCAAGTCTTGTGCAGAGCATGCTGGTGGTTGTTTCTCAGGACATGCTGAAGGGCTCATAAAGGTTGGACTAGATGATCCTTGTGGTCCCTTCCAACTTGGTATTCTACGATTCTATGATAATGGTTGGTGCTAATTCTTTGGGTTTTGCTTAGCCAGAAGCGTCACAGTATCACCTAGGTTGGAAAAGACCTCTCAGATTCTCCAGTCCAACCTTTCATTCTAATCTTTATCATCTCTTAGACATCTCCCCAAGCACCTCATCTCTACGCCCTTTAAACACTTCAAGGGCTGGCAACTCACCCCCCTCCCTGGGCAGCCTGTTCCAATGCTGCACAACTCTTGAAGAGAAAAAGTTATTTTTAATGTGCAGCCTAAACCTCCCTCAGTGGAGCTTCAGGCTTCTTGTCCTGTCATTATTGACTTGTGAGAAGTGATTGTAGGATGACCCAGCAAAGCTGAAGTAACTTCCTCTGAGTAAAAGAAATGAAGGGAAAATTGTTGCTGCTGTGGAAGGAGTCCTGTGGAATGTGCAACACTGCAAAGCAGTTCAGGAGACAGGGATCTTTCTTTTATAAGGTGTCTCTCCACCCCCAAAAGGCCAACGCTTATTCGTATCAGGAGTTCTGCAGGTGAAGAAGGTGCCCAGCTGCACCTCCTCCCCACCAGCCCAGCAGCAGAAAACCTTTCTCCTCTGTAAAGGAGATGTTTTGCAGCTGGGCTGGTGGACTTGCCAGGTGATGGCTGTTTGCTGTCAGCAAAGCCTCTACTGTTTACTTCTAACCTTTATATAAAGAAAAACAGCAGCAGCAAGAGATACCTGGGGAGGTTTTTGAAGCTAATTCTCCTGGACAAGGCAGGGAGGGCTCTATGGTTGTCTCCTGAACACGTGTCTAGTCTTAATTTTTAGCGCTCATGCCATTTCCCACACAGCATATAAATATATATATATACTTTATTTTTTTCCTACAGGTTTTTGGATGTGTTTATTTTGTCCTGGAGTGCTATTCTCATCGGGACCACACACTCTCACAGCGGCCAGGGGTCCTGTAACTCTGCGCAGCAACACAGGGTCACCACAAGGTGAGTTAATAAAATAAGCAGCAGGTAGTTTTCTGTTTGCTCCTGATAGTCTGAGGCCGCGTGGCTTCGCTTTTTGGTAAACAACTCTGCGAAGTCATGTTGGATTTTTTGGTTGCTTGGTTGTGTTGTTTCTTTCTGGTTTGTTTTTCAATAAGGAAGTGTTTTTATTGATAGAGAAAAAAACTCTCAGCGGACAGCTCTGGAAACAAATTTCTTGTCTCTCTTCAGGTTTGTAGGAGGGTCCTTGGTCTGAAGGTAGAACCCATAAAAGGTTTCATGTGCACCACTAAAAAAAGAATAAAACTAAATTAAAACTTCAAAATCCTTTAAAGCAATTTTAGGTTTGGGCCTTTTGTTGTTGTTGTTGTTTCTTTTTTAAAATTATGGCTGGAAAGCGAGGATGATTATCCTTACATCTTGGAAAGCTGCATTGTAGGGTACAATGACTTGATGTTTGAATTCCTAATCTGTGTTCTTGTCACCTTTCTGAAAAGCGGGGTTAACTGTGGCAGATGGACGTGGCTCGCAATCGATAGGTTTACTGGGGTGGTTTGCCAACAGCTGTCCTCTCGGATGAGGATATTCAGCATTCTGGCATAAAAACTTTGGAGTTGAGTTCTAGTTGATGCTGTTTAGCGCTGCCTCGCTCGGATGTGTGAAGCAGGGAAGATCCCCGCTACCCACCAGGGCGCCAGGATTCTCTCGCCCGTTTGGGGAGCCAGCAAAGCAGGAGGCTTCGCTTCCCTGGGGAGCGATTTCTCTGTGGAGACAAAGCCGCGTTTCCAAGAGCCGAGGCTTCAACGCTTCACCCAGGACAGCCGAGGAGCCGAGCAGAGGAGCGCGCATCACACAGCCCAAACTTTCTGGGGCAGCTCCACAGCACCGGGAGCGGCCCCATCGCCACAGACCGCGGCCGGGCCCGGCTGGGCGGCAGAGCTGCCGGGGTTGGAGCCCTCCCCAAAGGCCTCCGGTGCCCTCAGGGCCTCCGCTGCCCCCCCCAGGCCTGGGCCGCTCCGCACCCCTCGGCCTCCCGCCGCCATTTCCCGGCAGCCGCGCGGGGGCCGCGCTCCGCAGGCGCG
>WEIS01081474.1:0-17289 GCA_013389965.1 Todus mexicanus
AGCAAGAAATACCATGACTCTTCTCCTTTAGGAACCATTTTACCCAGAGGGATAAGTTACTTTGCTGGCACAGGAAAGTGGATTCCATACTTAGTTGTATCAGCCAGGGGAAACTTAGAATATTACCTGCCAAATATTTACCTGGCTAACAGAATAAAAAGAAGTGAAAAGATTCAAAGTCCAATTCAGATTAAGTTATTTTAACTTATAATGATAAGCCAAGATTTTTAAGCTGTTTCAGTAATTGTCTCCAGAGAGGTTTGGTCATCCACCTTCTCCAAGTGCAATAATTTTCAGAGGTCAAAGCACAAAAAGCATCTGACCATGACGGTGAGATTCAGCTGATGAAAATATGTAATCAGCAGCAATATGCAGATTTCAACCTTCAATTGGCTGTAGCACAGTGAATAGGATCAGCTGGCCAATTTTCTCTTGATAAAAACTGAGATCTATTTTTATGCAGCCTATCATGTGACTCTAGACATAAGCTGTGTATGTGAAGCCATAAGACTATTCAAATTCCATTATAAGAACTTTTGTAAAATATTGTGTCAACACTAGTTTTCACTTCTTAACAGCAGAACAAGCCTTGAATTACCTTGGAAGAGTCTCCTTGCAGATCTATATGGAAAGCTTGAATTTGCAGAGGGTTGTTTTGCTCTTATTGACTAACTGAAATTCAGCACAGATTGTATTATGGTTCAGGCAACCCAGCCACGTTGAATCATAAAATTACAGGGTAATTTGGGCTGGAAGGGAATCTCAGAAGACCTCTAGTTCAACCTCATGTTTATTGTAGCTTCAGTTGCAAGCTCAGAACAGATTGCTCAGGGCTGTATCCACAGTGCAGGCTTCAAAACCTTCAGGGACAGAGATTGCACAGCCTCTCTGGGCAGTTTGCTCCACTGCTTAGTTGTCCTCATGGGGAAATGTTTCTTGTGTTCAGTCCAAACCTCCATGGTTTCATTTTATGTCATTGTCTCTCAGCTTCCGGACAAAAGTTGCTGGGAAGAGCCTGATTCCGTCTCCTTCATAAGCTCCTCACAAGTTCTGCGGGCTTTTGTGTGATCCCTCAAAGCTGCTCCCATTCTAGGGAGCCCTCCCTTTGACTTGCTTCAGTTTAAAAATGCCTTTCCCTTATTGGGGATCCCCAAACTGGGTGCAGTGGTTTAGCTATGGTGTAACAGTCATTGAGCGTGGGGAATAATCACTTTCCTTTATCACTTTACTGCTGGCTGCGCTTCTGCCAGCACAGCCCAGTACACTGTTGGACTTCATCACTTCCAGGGCTGACTCCTGGCCTATGATCAGCTTGCTGCCCATCTGCACTTCCAGGACCTCCTCTACAGAGCTGCTCAACAGCTATAACATATGGCACAAACAATCAAAGATCACACAGGCTTTCCAAACCCAATGATGAACACAGAGCTGAAGAGGAAATCCATGCTATTTCTTTCCTTCTTGAGCTAATGGATGAGTAGTCCTACTTGGAGGTAATCGCTTTGGCAAATATTAACTCTCACAGATAACACTCAAGGAATTGACACTGTGATATGTGGGTGAAAGACTGAATATTATGAAGATGCTAATCTGTTTTGTATGCTAAAATATTAAGAATTAAATAAAAATACCATCACTTAGAACCTAGACCAGTGATTTTTAGATCTTTTTCCAGTTTGAAGGAAACTTACAGGGAACTTACGTAGGAAATTTAAATCCACTGACAGTGGGCTTTGTTTTCTTAGCTATCACTCACAAAGCCCAAGGATTCAAGGAGCACTGTTTGAAAATGAGTGGTAGATAGATCAGCAAGCAAATACTCACCTAACACCAGTAAGTCAGGAAGCAGCTGAAGGTAAAGACAGAGGTGACAGATGATGTGGGCTCATGGTTTTTGTTTTGTTTTGGGGTTTTTTGTGCGTTTCTTGACCAGTGAATTCAAATCTGAGCTGTTAAACTTAGATCTCTAGTCTTATTTATCAAACTTGACAACACTCTGCAGAGAATAAGATATGCTTCAGTGCTGGATCCAAGTGCCAAGTGAATAGGGGGATGGAAATGGAATGTGCAGATGCATCTGTGCATATAATCCATTAGCAGCATTAATTTAGGGAGAAGGTGGCTATGGCTCTCTATTGCCCCCTTGTCTGTCCAATATCTGTTCCCAGCCAGATTTTTTTCTGTTATGGAGTATAAGCACCTCCTGAAAGGTAAAAATGGAAAGAAATAATTCCTAAAAGTAGGCAGAGAAAAAACACCAACCCTGTTCTCAGAAAAAATGATGGCACATTGGATGAAACATTCACATTTTTAGAACCAGAAAAAAAAAAAAAAAAATAGAACTAAGGAAAATATTATACCTTGATATTTTTCAGCTTTTTTATCTCTAAGTTGAGATAAGCAATAAAAAGAAAAAATGAGCAATAGTGAGCAATAAAAAGAAAAAAATTCTTTCTGTAAGCCAAAGTATAATATTTTGTTTTACAATCATAGAAAAGGAACATTTCAACAACTGCAAACTTCTTGCTATTGCAGAGCCCCAGGCTTTGGCACTCACATGATTTTGAGATCTTTTCTCCACTTTGTAAGAAACACCTCCTAAAAACAACAGAAAAGGTGATCAATTAATAATTTCTAACCCGCAAATGATAGATATTTTATCAAGAAATATAATCTTGCACATGACTACGTGGCACAAATATATTTACATATAAGAACAGTCCATAATCTGTTGAAAAGCATAGACCCAGAGAAGTAATGCATCAAAAGAATGTTTCATTAACACTGAAATTTGAATTAAGCTTAAAATGTGTTTCTTTCCTGGTGCTGAGTAATCAGATTTCTTTTTTCCCCTTTCTCTGAGCTTAATGTCACTCATATCCCTCCTGCATTTGTTGCTTGAAGTCAGAGGACTCAAGCTTGAGTGCAAGAATCACAAGTCCCTCTGTCTTGAACTGTCTTATTTAAGAGAAATATACAGGAAGGGGTAGGTGGATCTTCAAAATTCCCTCAAGTAAGAAGCACCATAAATTCCCCCATCCTCAAGAAAAGAAATAACAACACAAGAAGTATTTCCAGCACTTTTCACAATTACTGGAGCTTATCACTCTACTTGTCTATTTCAATGAAAAGTTCCTTCAGTTTCTGCTACTGAGAAGACCAGAAACACAATAAGATACAGGCTTATACTTAACATGTTATTCTTGAAAACATATGTTCTGCTCCCACCTTAGATCTGCAGCTTAAGCCCTCTGCTTCTGATCTAACCACCACAGTCTCCTTTTATAGTTAAAGGAGAGAATCAGACTCTTTTTAGGGCAGCTTTGATCCCATCCTAAGCCAGATATCTAAAATAGACCAGATGAAGCACATTTTGAATGTACCTCTGATTTTCCTTAGCGTGCAGTGAGCCATAGGCAGCAGGGACAGGTATATCACAACTCTTATCAAACTACACTTTTAGTGCATTGGCCAGCTGAGCAGGTGGCTTACCACTGCTTTTTCAAGGCTTTTGAAGTCTGTGTGAAAGCAAAGTGCACTCTGTTGGAACAGCGAAAAAATAAGATTGGTAAATATGGGAGGATTGACTGGATCTAAAAGAAAACACCTTCCTCAGTGCTCATCACCTGACACTCCCTCTGTTGTCATTTGACAGTAAAATATGAAGCCAAGGGCATTTGTCCACACTAAACCCCATTCCTAAAAATTATGAGATCAACAGCTATAAAAAGTTAAGTGAAATGAATCTCCCTCTTCCAGAACAGGTTGGAAACACTGTACTAATAACAGGAGAGGGTTTTCAGACCAGGAATTTGAGCATCTATTTAAGAGTAGTATGGGATCCTAAACATCCTGATAATACTAATGCCAGAAATTAAACTCAAAGTATTATAAATGTATAAGGTGCTAAAAGGCATAAACTGGCTTATATTTGAACTTCAGGATGTGCTCTACAGAAAATCTTCAAAGTCATACAGTGAAAATTATGCAAGACTTGGAATGACTTACAAGGAAAGATTATGGGACTCTAATTGCTTAATGGAAGAGCTTATACCTAAAGAGGTCATGTTAGAATGAAAACTAGTGTAGGAATACAAAATAAACAGTTATGGCATGTTGAAAAGTTCTGAGAAACAAAACAAGTGTGAATAGTAGAATTAGTACAGACTAGGTCATCAGGATTATTCCCCTGCCATCTTAGTCAGCTATGTCAGAGGAACATCTTTGTAAACTCATCTTAAAGTAAGGCAAATTCTCTACCAACTGGAAGAGCATCCAAAATCCCCCTTTCTTGAAAGATGAGAAACCTTTTCTCAAATTCTACATTAAATTTATCTATGGCCATCATGTTCCTCTGCATTTTTATGAAACATTATTCTCTGCCTTATTTTCAAGGTAAATGATGACATGCCTGATTTGACTGTGGATAGCTATCATGCCTGTGGTTTCGTGTGCCATTTAGCTTCAAAATTACAGACATATTGATCATGAAAGCCCCCTTCATTCTGTCTCCGTTTTGATTGTGTGGCCATTTGCATTTCCACATATACCACAAATATTTCCACATATTTCCACAAGTACCTTCCCATCAGTCCTCCAAATGTTCAGTAACTGGAAACTAAGACACAGTATATATTTATCTTTCAGTCACAACTGCATTTTACTTTGTACTGTGCTGCTGTCTCGTCATCTTCCTCTCTTTTGTTATTTGTTCAATATCCTTGAAAGATCTACAACAGTTTGATTTTTCCCTATATGTTTCCTGGCTTTTGAGAAAAATATCTTGCTTATAGCATTGCAGATACTAATGCCTAACCATGGACCGCAGACCATCTCAGACCACCAAGCCACACTTCCTTCTTAAAGGCCAAATATTCTTACAGAGACAGCCTTTTAAACAAAATAATAATTTCTAAAAGCATTCAAGAAGTCTTTGCTTTCAAACCTTGTCAAAAGTAATGAATTGAAACCAAAAAGTCTGGATTTTGATAGATAGAAATAAATACATCTAATAGTAAAATAAATCTAATGCATTTAAATAAAAGGACTGCTGTGGAGAGGGAGTAATATCCTATGGGGTCCTTCACTCCGAAGCAATCAGAGCATTATGGTCTAAGGGGTGTACACCACCTCTGTTTTGGAGCAGGTCAGAAACTTAATAAGAATTTTTTCACTTCCATTTCATGAGGGTAAAGAAATTTTCCACAAGGAAATGATGGAATAAATACTTCAGCTTTCTGAGTTTCTTTCAGTAAAACAAGAATAGTTTTGCTCCAATCAAGTAATAATGTTTCATAATTATTTCCTTCATCTGTTTAATTTCAGTTCAATCTCAGAAATATATATTCTAATACAAACATTATATCACAGTACGCATACACACATATATAGGATATTTATTGCAACATTCCACATCACTGAAACTAGTTTTATCTGACTGAAATGAAATTGTACATATGTATTTCTGTATGAATTATTTTAAAGTTTTCTTTCCTCATACATTTTTATTGTTGTCTTTGCTCCAGTTCAGAATGAAAATAAGTTTAGAAATGTCAGAATTTTCCCTCTGAGACAAAGCCTGGTTTTCAACCATCTCTTCACTTGCTAGTGGTCTAAAAACTACCTATAGTTTCTCAATCCAAGAAAAATTATTGTAAGCACCACATAAATGCACAGGTGCGTATTTAACCAGTAAGTGGATAAATCCAGGTTGTAATCAACATAGTACTTCCATGAAGTCTTTTCACTTTTGATAGTATCTTTACAATTAATTAATGTTGTTGTAAAAACCACATTAAAACAAAAGTTTAAACACTTAGAATTCAATTTTGCCTTAAGATATTTGAATCATTCCTGTTGCCTTCAGCAGGATTTGAATGTACATAACTGAGGAAAGACTTTGGGTATTAAGAAGCACCATAAAAAAACCCAGAACAAAACAAAAAAACCAACAGCAAACAGAATAACACATTGTAAATGGATACTTGTATTAATTCCACTAATTGTTTGAAAACAGCCCAAGCATTATTTAACATGATAATATAGTATTGTTCTATGTGCATGGATAACTCAGAGCCAGCAACATTACTTGATAATTATATCAGGATTAGTGATGGGGAAACTGCAACAAAGCATTGAGTTTCAGTTGAGGTGTTTATTCAGAGTAGGTTTGATCTTCTGTCAGAGTATCTGTATGTGTGTGTGTGTACAGAAGTTAGGCTTGAAATCACACAGCTCCTCCTCTTCTTTTTGGAAAATGAGAAAATGGGTCAGAAACATTTTGCTTCTTTTTCATTCCTTTATATTTTGAGTTCCCTAAATCAAAACCAAAGGTTGCATTTCCCTTGGCTTAAGAAGAGGAAGGTAGAACAGAAATAAATTTGAACAGNTATTAATTTGTTTTCTGGATAACTATTATGATCTAATGCTGTTCCCAAAAAATCCTGTAGAGCCATACTATTCTCAAAGACACTCAAGTGCTCTTCAGGTGAACAAATATATATCAGCTGCTCTCAGCCCTTGGTTCATGTCTACCCCTGAACAACATCATAAGCAAACATACCCCGTGTCCTCTCTTTTAAACAGTTATTAGCTAGGCAAAACTCAATTAGTCCTACAACAAAGTTGTAAGTTATAAATTATTTTCCTAATTAAAGTAGTGAGTGGATATCTACTATCATTCTTCCTGTATATGCTGCTCTTGCATTACCTGTGTCATTCTTTAATGGTTTCAATAAATTAGAAAAGTCTGGAAGTTCTTTGAATGATATATGTTTCAATAAGATGAAATGAAATAAAATGAAATTAGGGAGTTAAGATTAGATCATTTTCCTACTTTCATTGTTTGAACTTCTTGGTAAAGAATTGTTGCCTATACGGTTCAATACTGATCTGATATAATGACCACAATTAATATTGCATTAAGAATGTTGAATTTATGAACTACAAAATTAAGTTCATTCTCAGTTACTAGCTGTGGTGACAAACTGTGCTGACTGAGCATTTCTCTGTGTGTTTCAACAGAACATGGAATAAATACATCATTCTTTTCATACCAATTCTGGCTGTTTTGAATGATCAGGTATAGCTGCCAACACATGTCCTTCAAAAGAAAAAGATCAGCAAAAGCCTAATAAAATATATACACCATTTTAATCTGATGAGAGAGATCTATTCCATCCTACTGTTGAAATCTGATGTTGAAGTAGATTTTGTTCAGTTTTCTCTGACACAGTTTAGATCAAGTCATCAAAAGTAACTTTGGTCAATTTTTCTACATGCTCTACATCAGTCTATCAAAAATGAAAACAATTTGACAGCTGTAAACATTTGAACTCTTCTGGAAACTCTCTGTCACCTGAAATTCTAGTAAACTAGATCTTCCTTGTATTTCCTAATGAAACTTTAGGTCACAACAGTGAATTGAAATAATAGCTTCTCAGAAACCTTGAAATATCAAGGTACAGAATATGTCAATTCTTAAAATCTCTGTATATCACAGAAATGGAAATTATTTCTCCTGCTCTCCTTCTCTTTCCCTGTGTCATGTGAGTAGTGCCTCTTCCTGGAGAATGCAGTGATGAATTGGAAACCTCAAGAAACAAGGGTAGTTGTAATTAAATATTATTAAATAACTCTGTTAAATTAAGCACCTAAATCAGACTATGCATGCTTGAAACATGAATCCTTTAGAATTAATAATGCTTGAAAAAAATGTTGGTATGTCTGTGAGATCGAGATATATTTTTATGGATTCTAAATGTAAACCAATTTTTTTTCTTCACATTTTGGAGAAGGTGAAAAACATATCCTTTAAAGTAAGTAGATCTCTTTGTATGTGAAACATAAACCTGATTTTAATTAAATTAACTTTTAAGTTCAAGCCTCATTGTTGCCTGTCTTTAAATGAAAAATAATATGTTAATTGTCCTGCAAAGACTGACTCCCATTGCAATCTTTTAAGTGTGTATGCACCGTATACTATATAAGCTCCATAAGCTTATTGTGTTTCACACCATCACGTTTATGTGCGAGAAGAGCTTTAGCACTGAACAAGTACTTCATATGAACATCAAATTGTCTTCCTTCATAAGTTAGGTTTTGCAGCACACTCTAAAAGTTGGTATACTTGAGTTATAATTCTCCTCTTCTAAATTTAGACAGCAGTCAAATAAATATTATGATGAATGCACTGGAATGGCTTCTCTAGCTGGGTTCCTGAGTGTTTGGGACAAAATGAAAGGACGCACGAGTCAAAAGAAGAGCCTCAGAGACATTTCATCTGTGCCAGTTGAAAGCTCACCAGACAGGTTTTTGAAAGGGGTGGCCTTGACCTTCTCTGAGTCTCCTGTCAAAATAACTGATTGGTTTTCATATAGACTGTCCATCACATTTAACCCAGCAGGATGCAGTACAGTCCAAGGTAGGGAGCCAGTTGGAACAAATACACATTACAGAAAAAGAGAGCATGAAATTGAGGGGTTTAGGGCAGCAATCTTAACACTCAGCAATTCTCAGGAACCTCTTATCTCGGCAAGCTGTGCAGAATTGAGTTTCTCATTTGTTTCAGCCTTCCAAAGACATCTTATTGGCAGAAAGAGTTTGAGGATGAGGCTACTAGGTCCATATCAGTACTGGACAGTTTTCAAATGTGAACAGTATGGTACAGTATAACACAACAGCTTATGACTGCATCGACTCCCTTTCACTGAAGGCCTTTACTGAACCAGAAGATTTTCTGTTTGATCAGTTTGGACCTGCTTTACCCTCTTTTCCTGTAAGTAAGTGGAACAGCTGCAGTAAAGGAAGCATTTTGCTCACTCAGCTTGTTGTGAAAACTTTTTTGGCACACCTTGTTGTTTTGTCTGTACTTACTTGCCAATTTCAAAGTGTTTTGAGACTGTAATACTCTTCATGTTGTTCTGCAACTTTGCCCACTTAGTTTTTGTTATGCTCTACAAAAAAAGAAAATGCAGACATAAAGAGCCTATAACATAACTTTCAGATTCTCTACAGCACCAGTCTGGCCTGATCTCAAACAAACAAATGTCACTTTATTAAAATACAATCTTAAATCACTGATATTGCGATTCATACAAACCTTACAAAGAAATCTGTGATTAACACAGTAAAAAAAATGCCTGATTTCTTGAATAAGAGAGATTGTTTCAAGAAGCATAAAACCCCAGCTATAAGTATTATGGGGTTTTTTTTATATATATATTCCTTCATTACCTTCAAATACATTGTATAGTATAACAAGAGAATTACTTTACAAAATCATTTTGACAATTTCCACACACCTTTCTGTATAGGCATGTTAATCTCTGTAGGTGAAGACACCTCGTACATTCAAGAAATGTATTGCAAATGAAACTTGGCCTGCCATGTTAGGCTGATGGTGATGTAGGTTGTCTAGAACTGTGAAAATAACACACATTTGCACCATACTTCTGTGGCCAACCCTTTTATCTTTAGTTGCTCAAAAGGCGTTAATAACCATAAAGCATGCTTTCTGATCTTAGAAAGCATCTTTCTTATGTATTATTGCAGGGGATGTGCAAACATGGCTCATTGTTGTCATTTTCTTTTGCTGACAGTTCTCTACCCTTTGCAAAAGCAAAAAACATTTCCAAAGGTTTGTAACTCGTTGGATCATCTAGAAACATGAAGCTGTAGAATGAAACCAAACTGATTGGGATGTACTACTCACAGTCTCATATTGGTCCCCCTGTTATCACTGTTCCCAAACATATGAACCCCTGAAGCAGCTCATGGGAATTGCTGATAGGGTTGTCAGCCAGGTCTGTTGAATTGATTGCCTGCATTATTCCCTGTTCACCTGTTAGAATGGGTTCATTAAGATCCAGGTAATCCACTCTGGGAATTCACAGTGCCTTACAATTCCCATAATTTTCTACCTACTCGGATGTTTGAATAACATCCTACAGTCTGCATAAATGTCACTGTCTCCTTTGTAATTGTGCAATGTGAGACAGTGTCTCAGCACTCTGGTTCTTGCTATCAATAAGCAGAAACCAACCTTAATTCCTAGGATGAAGTGCTTATGTTTGCTAACTCACCAGAAAGATACCTGAGGGCTTCTGTAGCTCAGTATCTCAGTCTAACAGGGCAGTTACCCCAGATTACTACAGCCTTTTACTACTCTAAAGCAGTTGCATTTTAGGAAACAGTTGTTACAAAAAGAATGTTTTTAAAATATCTGACACTGTATTGATGACAGGCTCCAAAACCACCATCATGCACACAGATAGGATAGAGAATATTAAAGACCAAAAGCCTTCAGAGTATGGAGTCAACACGATAATATCAGAACTGGAGTAGATAGAAAAATTCATATTCAAATTAAAGGCCCTTTTGGATAAAATGTTCAAAACCAAAGAGTCTAGCTGCTCTCTCAATATGTTTGACATGCACAGACGTACAGAAAAACAAACACACACATAGAATAGAAAATCTTGTTTCCAAATATCTCTTCCTCTTTTTTTTTTTCCCTCCAGTAACTGTGACCCTTGCACTCTACATCCGAGCAGGATCTGTACTAAAGGTATGAATCAAGGGTAGCCTAAGGGGATGTAAATAAGTTGCTCAAAACCCAGTATGGCAACATTATCAATTTCTGAAACTTATTAAAAGACCCAAGAGTGAGTAGAAAGGACAATGACAGGTTAAGCACATAAAATGCTGTCCTGAAATGCATCACAGAAGACATCTTTAGTATCTGAAATGAAAAATTTATGGAATGGGTGGGTGAATGAATGCTGCAGTTCACTGCCAGCCACTCAGATATGATGGTGATAAAAGGTCGTGTAAGTGTCAAGAAAAACACTTAGCAATTAATTGTGGGGATAATTCAAATTTGGGAAGAGGTGTGGGCCAGTTCTTTTATTCCAAAGTGAATGGCTTACTTCTAATTGAAAGCAACACTAATTAAGATAAAGGGAAGGACATTAGCAGTCAGTATTAACATTATGAGCCACACTAGCAATATGCTTTACCTCCGACGTGAGATAGTTATTTATGGTGTCTGTGGTGCAGCACAGCTCTCCTTCGCATACACATCAGATATCAGGCTCCAATGTGCACACCTTCAATGAGGAAATTAAAGAAGAAAATATCAGCTGGGGAGTGATCTATGTGCAGCGGAAAATCAACAGGGAGGTTTATCCACATTCACGAAGCTAAACACTGCTTTCCTCATGTCTCAAAGCCTTCAGATTCATATGGATTTCACACGTTATGTCTAAATGGAGAGTGTAGCACCTAACACCACCACTCCATGGTGAAATTCAGGCATGCCTTGGCCTTGCTCATGTTTGCACAGAGAAAGCCCAGGTAGGTGAGCCAGGCAACCACAGCAGCTTTCAGTAAGAGCAAGATGTGGGCAAGATGGTGGAAGTGTATAGGGAGCACTGCAGTAATGACTAACAGGTCACCTGACATAACTGAGGTCTACCTGGCCTACTATCCAATTGAAACTAAGGAGTGGAAAAGTCACCAAACCTCCAGAGATCAGGCAAATTATATTTTGAGGTATAAAGGCTGACAGCTTTTATTAAGACCAATAGGCTTTCTAGTGCTTGCTAGTACAACTCAGCTTTTTTCATATGTTGGAGTTGGCCAGGTGAGGCACAGCCCAGTGCAATCAATGTAGTGCTTCTACAAAACTCAAGCAGTTCATTGCTTCTAAACCCTATTAACAGAGATCTTACTCCTCACTTAACTGGGTACATAACAACCATGGTGTAACATTTTCACAAACTAAAATTTACTTAAAAGCTATGCTAATCATAAGTATTTTAACTTGATTAAATGTCTTTTCCTAGTAACAAGGCATCCTGCAGGTGTCCCATATTGTGTCTCAAATGCTATTCCTTTTTCCTTCTTTCAATTTGAAAGATATTTCACTCATCACTGCTTGAAAGCTATTCTTCCTTCCATTATATTGCCATCTACTCCTGTAGCTGTATGTCTTATAGAGTGATGGCAAATGAACTTTAGATTTTTCTCAGATAAAAGGTTCTTGAAGATAATAAAGCAAACAAGAAACTGTGCATAATGACACAGGTGGCATTAATATGCCCTTTGAGCACAATCATCTCAACAGAGATGATATTTGAAATACCAGGAGCACCAGCAGCAAACACAGGTGTCCATTTTTCTTGAGAATTCTGCTATTCTTAATCCCGTATCTGAACTGAGATGTGGTTTCACAACAGTTAGATAAGCCATGTGAACTTGCTTCCTCAGCTCTTTCACCACAAGGCAGGAAAACCTGAATCTTTTGTGATTCTCTCAACTGAGCTTGACTCTTGAAGAGGCATATAAGGACAGACTCTGTATCCTTTTTACTATTTTCAGGTATATTCCTTGGCTTAACAGAGACAAATAAAATCGTAGCTGACATATCTTGATATAATAATAATAAAATAATAACAGTATTTTGTATAAGTTTTCTAGTAGAGCCATTACAAAAATACAGTTAAAATGTTTTCCATCACAATTAACATTGCCAGCTGCCTGGCAGAATCCTTTCTGTACGTTGATATATATAGCTTAAGATACTGACTTTCATATCCACATTTGCTTAGGTCTGAGGTCATGCAGCTATTCAAAGAGTCATTTTTTAAGTAAAAAAAGAAACAACAAACAATCTATCCAAATCCCAGAAAATACCTACATTCCTTTGCTGTCACACATGGCTGTGTTGTTTGATGCAATAATAAATTTTCATGGCATATTTTCTGGTGGTGTAAAGTTGAAAAGATCAACTGAAAAAACAGTGTAAAACGTTCAGCTCAGAGGTACAAATAGTCAGAGCACCTAGAAAGGGGTTTTCTAACTTTGTCTGAGTCAGTAGTCTTAACGCAAGAATCACTTGGGTATTTTTACAGACTGTGTTAGAGAGGGAGTGAAATAGATCCTTATTATTGTCCCTTCTGGCCATGAACATGAACCAGCATATGATAAAATTTCTAATATAGAAGTACTCACAGAAATACCTCTCTTCTGCTCAGATCTCAAAACATATATTGGAAAAAAAAATTAAAACAATTTATCAGACTTCTTTCAAGTATTTTGCTACTCACTGAGCTCTCCTGTTCTGCATCACTGCTCTAACAGGAAGGATGGAAGTTTCCCTAGCAGTAGACCATATAAACTAGTATGTACGTGATGCTTTTGAAAAAAAAAATAAAAAAAAAATAAAAAAATCTTTCTATTTAAATGTTCTCCAGTAGAGGAAAGGGTTGAGCTTTGTCATCCCACATCTTTAGATGAATGTTTTAACTCTCCTATGTTATTATATAAATAACAGTATGGATTGGAAGTGACAATAACATCCAAATAAGTATTGGTGGTTTCTCTGAACCAAGGTTCCCAAGTGAATTTAGGTACTTTCCTGACATCCTCAGAGAAGAGTCCAGAAAAGGGAGGAAAGCAGGAATCAGCTTTATCACTCGCCACTGCAGACCTGATCCTCAGGAGGAGGTGTGGGTACTGCACGCCCGAGTGCTGATTGCTGCACAGTGCTTAACTCTTGGCTGGCCAAAATCCTTCTCGTACTACATCCCACACGGACGCAGTGGTTCTGCCCAGACTGGGCATAGCTTATGTTGGCTGTCATTACTAACAGTCTGTCTTCCTGGTGGGGAAAACAAGGTTTCTCTGCATTGTCTGCCCTGGTTACAAGCTATAGCGAGAATTCTAAGAGATATTAGGTCTCCTCCCTGTGGTGACTGGTGCTGGATGTCTCTCCCAGCACTCTTCCAGTTGTATCTCAATTCCTGAAGCTACATCTATCCTTTTACAAAATTACACCTTCAGAGATAGTGTGTAGTTTTATCTTTATTTTATAGAAGAATGAGTAGGCAATGTTTCAAATCACAAAGATAGTATGTCTTATTGTCATAATTCCATTCTCATATACTTTTTCTAAAATCTATTTCTGATCAGTGACCACCCAGATCAAGACACAGCTTTTTTCTCTTCGGGTAATGTCAATGACAATCATTCATTTCCGACTAGTGACATAGAAGACTATCTCAGAGGAGGGATTGATAACATCACAAAATTTAAATAAGTAGCCTCAAAGATTCATGAGGACAACTGAAACACTTTGTCTTGCCTAACAAATTGCTGGATATGAAAGAAAATGCAAAGAATAACCTCAAGATTTGCACAAGATCTAGACTGAATTGAAACACTTCCATTGACTTGAACAGGTTTTGTGTTCAGCCAAATTGCTACTATTTACTTTTAGCAAAATAATACAACTTGGCAATATTCCTGTGGGATTTTCTTTTTCATACCTTCCACAAATCTCCTTACAAACAGCTCTGCAAAGCTGTTCGGTGATGATATTATGCCTGTCTGATCTGTATTGTCTGTCCTGAATTACATGACCTTACCATTTCTATTTCTCACTCATTAAAGTGCTCTCAGATAACTCAGTATGTAATACTACTGTGAGCTGAATACTCTCAGAAATATACTTTTTATCTCTTTTGGAATGAATTTTAATTGGTAAGCAAAATTCAAGTTTCAGAACTGCAATATTTTGCCAGTCAAGAAGAGAGTTAATTTCTCCTATCAGTTGTATCTGATTGTTTCTCTCAGCTGAAACCAGGAAAGAAGTCATTCTGAACATTTTGATAATAAGTAATATCAATCAGGGAGGAATAATTACAAAGAAATAGAAGTAAATTAGCATTGCCTCCTGACAGCACTGAAGTGAGAAATGAGTACATAGGAAAGGGCGTGCAATAGGTATGAGGAGTGTATTTGACTGGAATGCGAGTGCACTCAGAATGTAAAAGGGAAATGAGTTGAGGGGAAAGTTTAAAGAAGTACAAGTGGGACTTTTTTCCCAATTTCAATCTGCTGGACCTAGCTGAGCTGCTACCCAGAAGAGAAGGGCCACCACATGATTTTAGAAGTTACATTTACTTGTGGCTTTTTTTTTTTCTTCAGTGGGGCTTTGTTGGCTTTAACAATTGCCCTCTGTTTCCTATTATGGCTGATGTGAAGCTTAAAATCTGTGCCCTATTTCAAAGAATGTTAGGCAATTTAAGGATTTTGAAGTCAAATGAAATGCTACTGTACTCCCAGTTAATAATAAATAGCTTCTGCTGATCTACCTATGGCATGACTGCATATTCAAATCATCTATCAAACATTAGCAGGTTATTGACATGTTGATAGAAAGAACAAGAGAGGAAGGATCTTGGGCCTGATGAAGTCAATACAAATTTTAACATTGACATCTGTTGAATTATTTCTGCAAATTGAGACTAGATTGTGAAGACTTTGGTCGGATTTACTTAAAATCAGAGCTGGTGCAAAGATACTGGAGCTGTTTCTCCAAAAATATCTTGGACTATCCTGCAAAATGTTACATTTTAACAGATTAATGAATTTCAGCAGTAATTGCCATCAAGCAATTGTTCACCATCAAGCTCCACTTCTCTGAGAAAGCAAACGCCTCCCTCATATAAGATGCATGTCACACTTTCTATAACAAATTGCCTGTGCTGATTTTTCTAAAGACTCTGGGAAAGGCAGGATTTGAAATCCCTAGATAGATGGAAATGGAAGGAAAGTAGCTATCTCCCAGGAAATGCGTTAACAGAAAATCTACATGAAGAGATGAAATGAATTGGGATAAGAGCCTTACTTGATGTAAGTAACTACTTTGATTTACACCATCTAAAGCATATAACCTCAAACTTCAGTCAACAGGATTTGAGCTAGTGATTTCTTGCAGAAAATGTTATATACCTCTTTGAATATACCCCCTTTTAAAAAGTACTATACCACATATAAAATAATATAAAAAATAGATAAATGACACCATCATTGTCGGAAAGAAATTCAGACAAGTACAGAAGGTAAAAACCACATATAAATTCTAAGTATCAGATCAATTTTCTTCACACTAAAGTTGGTTTTAAAAAACGGGATCTGTCTCTACTGAAACACTTGGTAAATAAGTTTTCTCAAAAGACTACTGCTGTTAAAAATGTCAGAACAGTAACTCTCCTTCAATCATTTTAGGAAATTTCAAAAATAAATACTAGTAAAACTTGTCTTGTGGAATTAAGGATGGGGAGCTTCCTGGGTTAATACTTTCTGAAGTTTGTTACTTCAGAACCTTAGAGATGAATTCACAAAGCATTTTAAAATAGGACTTACAAAATGCTGCAGACAACCACACTTCTTTCAACATTCACTGAAATAAGGTTCCATTAATTTCAGAAAAAAAAAGCTCCTGTATCAATTAGGTATTTTTTGAAAATAGTACATTTTGTTTCATCAGCAGTTCAAAGCTTGACAGGATAAAATATTGCCATGCATCTTCCCTTATCTTGTCAGAATCTGCGTCCAGAAACTATGACCTTCAATCCCTTAATGGCATCTATTCACATGGCCCCAAGCCACATTTGCAGTCTAAACTGCAAGATGTAGGTTTCAGGGTAATAATGTTTCATTTTTGCTGATGGTTCAGTTTCCTTCAAGAAAAAAAAGGATAAAATAAATTTCTTAAGTCTCATAATTGCTTAATGCAGATAAAGATTACTAATAGATTTGGAATATAAAGTCAAAGAACACCTTAGTCAAAATATAACAATTGCTCATGTTAGAAACAGTGGTTATTTTTCAGTGTGTTCAGCAGAGACAGAGAAACATCTGCCTAATTACTTTTTCTCCTTCTTTTAGTTAGAAAAAGATTAAAGAAATAAGTGAAGCAATGTCACTAGCAAACAATTAGTTTGACACAACCAGTGCTTTAAGTATGCATCCAAATATAACTAAAAGATGTGAGACTCATTGGACGAGCAGAAATGAACAATCAGAGTACCTGGGTACTAGTAAACATTCTGATTTCACAGAAATATATAATTTGTTGCAAAAGATAGTACTGTTTAAAAAGCAATCTTTTTCTAACAAACAAGTATGTGGGATTACTTATTCTTCTTTCAAATAGGAAATCAGCAAATGGGTATAAAAATACATTAATCCAGGATGCAGAATTAATATTAAAACAACTCACTATTTAAAGTTCTTTGAATCCATGTGAAGAGCTAGTACTATACTAATACAGATTACTCTCTATATCCACCCTATCACCATTACCTATCCACTTTTCACTTTTTAAACCATTAGCTCACTTTACCTTGATGACTCCATTTCTTTCCTATGTGATTAATAGAATATTAACTTGAGATAATTGAGTTCTGCAATTAGCGTTCCAGACCTCTGAGCTAATAG
>WEIS01081477.1:0-15488 GCA_013389965.1 Todus mexicanus
AATATCTTCTATTTAAGTTATTTGAGTATAAGATCTTTTTTTCACTTTCTTGAAAAGCCTGGAATTAAACTAGCTTTCAGGGCTTGGACCTAAGACTGTCACAGGCAGGGAAAGGAGGATGGAGTGCCCTTAAGATTAGGGAACATGAGAATTGAAGACGGAATGACTATATTCTCAAATAGATATGTTGTTGTCCTTTCAAACTGACAAATACATAAGCACCTAATAACTTTGGGACGTTTAAATCACAGACGATGTAGACTTCCCATATATTTTGTCTTCTCACTGTTGTTGAGTGGTTTTAACATCACGATATGGTGTTCATAATCAACTAGGAAAAGGAAGCAGAAAATATTCCAGGCAAGTTTTACATGCTTTAAAACTTCTTTGATATGATACAGTTTGGGCTTCCCTCTAACTGAAAAACAAATTCAAGAGGAAGAGTGTGACTTTATCATGATCAAATAGTGATATACTGGCTTTGCCGTCTTGCATAGTGCCTGATGGCCTGGAAAGTGATACACTGTTGTTACAAGCCTTGTGTGTGCTACACATCCTACTACACAATAGCTCAGATTACCTTTTCAAGGAGAGACTAAGTCCACATGTGAAGAGCAGACTGTTTCAATGAGCAAGACTTGCTCTTCACACTTGAAATTTAAAACCGCTCAGCAGCAAATTTTGGAATAGACAATAGAAGCACTTTTTGATGGCAGTGGTTTCTTACGCTACTTACTTTAATTTACTTACCAGGAAGATTATGCCACTTGTTTACAGCAAATAGCCTATTTGCAGTAACTGTGATCACAGCAGGAGTGGCCAGCCCAGGTTGGGTGTTGGCTGCTACATGAGTGACAGGGGAGTTGGATGGGAACTTTAGAACCATGATAACGTCCTGTTGAGCTTGGTCTGTGAACATCAACGGACTCTGCAGGAGGAGATACTGTTGAGTGCACACAACAAGAACCCAAATACACAGGAAAAGAAAACACGGGAAGGAGAAGACAGGACAAGAGAAGGAAGATTGGATTAAAACACACAAGATCCAAAAAGCGGCTGCAGTGAAAAGCAAATGCAGTAATAGTGGACAGGCTTGCAGAAACAACCATTTTAGGTAGCAAAACCTTCACGTACACCATTAATTTGAGGGCCTTGTTGAACAGGGATGTTTGTATATAAACTTTGCTACAGATCATAGCAGACTAAACTAAAAGTTTCCAATCACCTATCTCTGCCAAAAGAATTCTCCTTCGTATCTGCAGAGATAGGATGTCAAGGGAAGCTACGCCAAATCAGAAGGGAACAAAACAAAACAAAAAACATGAGCAAAAGAAATTCCTGCTCCCAGAGACTGTCTCAAGTTGCATTAAATTGGCAGACTGCAATTCTTTACAAGCCAGATGAGAACATGAAAGCACATTAAAATAAACAGATACACACATACACTAGATATATGTTCTGTATATATTTCTGGTGTACAAAACCAAGATTTATGAATGCAAAGTAGAAGACTTCACTGCAAATGTGTTTCAAAGGACAAACATAATTAAATGCAGTTGTAAAGAATATAAAGTGGACGTGATTACAGATACTATCCTGCTCTGTTTCCAGAAATACTGAAGGGAGGGAATGAATCCAGACCCTCATTTTCAACATGTTTTTTGGGTTTAGTTTTTTAATTTAGTAAGTTGAAAAGTTTAATAACCTTTTAACTAAGCTCTCTAACAATACTGCAAATGTTGAAACAAAGTAACAAGGACCTTAGATCTGGATATCAAACCTACGTAGGAAAAGCAAAACTTAATGGGTTTGTGATTGTGTGGTATATCTAAAAAAGAGAACTCCATTGAGATGCAGAAATACAATCATCCTAGTCACCAGTAGCCATATTGCTCCAGTATTTGTAATTTTCTAATAACTGAATTAGAACACTAATGAAGTGTTCTTGGCTATCTTCCACCTACAATATTTCATTACATATATGTGTATGTAAGTGCATACATTTAATATGTATTTATAAAGAACTAATAAAAAAATTAAATACATTTGCATTTTTATTATCACTCCTTTTTAAAAAGTTATTAAGAGTACTTAGAAAAACATATTGCTCTATGAATTCCTATTTACAGTCTTTGCATAAAGGTGTAAATAAAAGCAACTAATAAGCTACCCAGACACCCTTCTGAGCAAGTGGCTAAAAGCCAATCAATATTATGAGTTAATCCTCCCTGGATGCTCATTCAATTAAAGGTGTCAGTAATGCCTCATCTGATGTGGCCTCAATTAAATCCAGCTATCTGATGGTTGAAAACACAAGGGGATACAGCAACAGCAGCAAAACCAGACAAATAGGCAGCCTTCGTGTGACTGCTAATTACTACACCTGGTGTATATTATGGCTTGTGCACTTAATGCAGCACGTGGTAGCTTGCAATTCGGCTGTGCTCAGGCGAACATGCACACACACATGAAAACAGAAAACTCAGTAAATAATGCAAGTACAGATGATTCAAAATTGGGACAGGAAAAAACATCCTTGCTCTATTTCAGCTCCAGGAATACTACTTTGAAAACCATTTAATGTAGTGTTATTATAAAATAATGCATTAATAACCACCAAACTTGTCAAAGCAAGCAGAGAACTAAGGATTGTTTTTTTCTGTGTGTGACTCAGCCCAAACAAACCCACAGGAGTTAGAAATAGTTCACTTCATAGAACTTATCTTCTTCCTTTACATACTAAATCTTTACTAATTCAGCACCATGAAAAATATTATGATAAAACCACACAAACTGCTTCCTGGCATCAAATTTATTTATATAACAATAGGTCTGACAAACACATCAACAATCAACTTCTCAAGTTCCTCCTCTTCCTGAAACAAACCCCTCTAAATTAGGACAAGTGCCAAGTGCATGGCACCACTACAGACAGACACACAAATGGTGTGTAGCTGTACAATGAGGGCACGTGGGCTCCCCAACATCCCTGTTAACTGGGCTCTTCTGATTGAGAGCGAGCCCAGTGGGTTGTGCACACAAGTCACTGCAGTGGTCTGCAGCCCCAGGACACTATGGGAGAGAGGCAATGGACCAGCAGATCACAAATCAGCACAATTAGCTCTGTCTACCCAGTAGATGAGATCCCAGGGCAGGAGCACGTCTACAGCACAGCTATCAAAGTATGGCATGTACTGGCTGCGAAAAAGGTGGTGGGGATGGCAGGACAGACAGCTGGGCCAGTCTCATGTGCAGCACATGACATGTTTGAGAAAGTCTGGTAGCTCTATTTGACAAGAAAGTTGCCATTTCTTAGACTCCTTGATCACAAGGTTTGTAAGCCACTTTGGAAACACTTCAGATTTTTGCGTAACTTTTCTGAAGCCTTTGCACTTAAGATATGTTTTTAGTCTAATAACCTTCATCTGCTTGAGTAGGACATATGTCTTACAGAACATACAAGATGATGTCTTTTTTTGTCAGTGTGAAATGTCCATCTTAATAATAAGGGAACGTAACCTTTTGAAAAGCTTGTGAATGAGCAAACCATTTGCTCCATTTGTCAGAGTATCACTTAACATACTCAGTTCTGGAGCTATGACCACACAAATGATATTTCAGACCCAAGGACTGCACACAGCATGATATGGAAAGTAATCAGTAATATAATAATAGTTTCAATAATAAAATTATATTAGACACAAGCAGAGGTAAAAGGGAAAGCATGTTAATACTTGCTGCCTGGATTTTATCACCCTGGCTTTACTGCAAAACACATTTAGTTACATTCTTTGCTATCTAAGTTTCAGCTCATGAATTCCTAGTAATCCTGGGTTGAGGGGAAAACCTACGCCTGGGGGAAAAGACAAGGAAGTCCCACCTCCTAAATCCATGCTTCTTGGGGAATCTGCCAAAGATTAACTAAAATGTCTCCATGATGACTGGCTCTCACCTGTACAGGTATGGTATTAACAAAATCAACTGATGAAGTGTTCTTCGATTACACTGACAAAAATGGCCTGTACTAGAAATCAATACAATTCTTTTCAGCAATAAATAAAATAATAGTTAAGCACTGCATGCACTCTTAGTCCTGCAAAATCGTAACTCATACGCTGTTTTTAATAACACAATTCCACAACCACATAAAAGCAAAGCAAAGTGGCTGGTTCTGCAACTTTTAAGATAGCG
This sequence comes from Todus mexicanus, assembly GCA_013389965.1. Classification (NCBI taxonomy): domain Eukaryota; kingdom Metazoa; phylum Chordata; class Aves; order Coraciiformes; family Todidae; genus Todus; species Todus mexicanus. Next base: position 4,192 of record WEIS01081477.1, read on the forward strand.
AAGGAAGTGAACAAAATGGCAGGTCACAAAGAGCTAACATCGAACTTACCACCTGCATGGCAGAACTTCTTGGAGGATGTGGTTCTATGAGCAGTTGGGAAGGGGTCTGTCCAAAACTTCGTATTTGAGCTTCAACAGCCTGGAAAAGGCACAGGCAGGTTTGCATGTTAAGAGGTGCTAATTACAGGCAATAGAACCATAACTGTCACCTGAAAATGTCATTCCACACTTCTGGCTTGTTTCATGTTGAAAATCAACCCCGTGTGTTCACTGTGGGGCTAAGTGCTTGGCACTGGTACTAAGAATGAGGTAATCATTTTAGTACTGTGGATGCTATTTCCATGAGAAACTCTGCAAAACCTCATCCTGCTCAATGATATTAAACAGAAACAAGCTATTATGATCAGAAACTCTCTTTATTGGCTCCATTTTTCCTTTCTAACACTGGCTTATCCTGTTGTATCATAACTCAGAAATAAAAGTTAATTTTTCAAAAGTTTCGATAGGTATTAAGAGCACTCTACTTTCTATTTAAACTCCATTGCTTAGTTTCACAGCGATAACTACAATGAAAGCAAAGTCAAACTTTTTTATTATTTTTATTCAGGAAGAGCAAACAACTTCAGGATGCATTAAACTACCAACACCAAGACCAATATTAAATGCAGCTAAAGGAGAACGTGAAGAAATAATGCAACATTTTTTTTAAAAGACTTTCTCTGTATCTTATATGTTTTATCACTATCTTCATAGGGCACACATGAAACTACCATCTTACGCTTAGTGATTTCCTAAACATAATTATTCTAAAATGTGGGCACTTACACCTCTTGCCTAGGCGCACCCAATTAAATTTCCATGTTGTCAGCAGTTATCCCACTGGCTTAAGAACAAAATCAAGCAGCCAAAATTCAACCAGTTATTTCTTGTCAGACAGGCCTCTGTACTATCCACAGAAATAGGCTAATACTACAGAAAGTCTTAAATAATTCAATTTAGATTAAACTTCTTTCATTTTTTTCCCCATATTTCTTGCATTTGCTGCAGGCTAACAGCTCGCATACAATACTTCAGTTTTGCTGTTACATAGTGCACTGAGCCCGACGTTCTCAGAAGTGTCTAGTGATGCCAAGTATCTAAGGCGTGGCCTTAGCAAGGTCTACTTTCAAAAAAAGTCCTGAGAATCAGTTCCTCCAAAAAAGTTTTAAATGGGATGCTTGAATGCTGAAATACAAAACCACTAGCCACGGTTTTAGCTATTAGAACACCAAGTTTTTCTTTCAGAGATTATTCTCTCATGGTTCGACAGGCCTTGAGGCTCCTTAAACTTATACTCCCTATTTTAGCCACCAGTTAAAATTTGTTATACAATGGAATAACATACTGATTTTTTTTCTTACGAACAACTATTTTTAGATAATAATAAAGGCTATTAATAGAACATACAATGTTCTACTGTTACAGAAATAACAAAACCAAAAGCAGAATGCACCTGAGGCCTTCAGATTATCAAAAATAATCATCCTCTGATAGGAAATATGCCATCCAAAACACTCGACCTTATAACATTTGGCAGGGCCTTTGAAACATCTGAACTCACCAGAGCACGAGTTACAATTACTCTATGGACAGTTTCTAACACTCTTGCCCACGCTGGAAAGTACCTTAATCTTCAAAGAACTGGTGAATAAGTAAGTTTATCGAAAAGCTGGCTGAAATCTGACACACACACAGAGTGATTTGGTGAGCCCTTTTTGAGGAATAGCAGTATCAGATCTGTGAAACACTAAACCTCAGTAAGACCATCAGAGTCTTATTGACTCAGGGTAATGATGAGACATGCTACATTAAAATTCAAATCTGGGGTTTTGTGACTTGAGATACCAAGGGAATCACAAGGGTGTAGAATTTCAGGTCCCTGAAGATGTGAGGCATTAACAAAGCAACTGGTCAGCAGCTCTATCCTCTCTATAAAAAGCTGTTAGTTTAGAAAAATTCAGATTAAAAAGATTTGCCTACATTACTTGCAGATTGAGTGGAGTATTTTTACTAGCAAACAGAAACAGAATGCAGAGAGTCCTGGATATCAGCTATTCTGTGCTTGTTAAAATCTTTAGGGCAAATATACAGACTATAGGTTCTACTTTTTATTTCCTACAAAATATATATCCAATGTATTATTTAAAATGAATAAAATATTCTTGAAGCACAACTCCCATTTGAGTTAAAAATAAAATAGATTAAATGAGGAAATAATAAGCTTCAGATTTGTTAGCATCCTTGTATATTGACTTATGATCAATATAGAAACAGCCATTTCCAAACAGCCCATGTTTGACCTTTAAAGTGAGTCAGAATTTTGTCTTACTCATGAAATCTGGTAGGTCTTTTAATTCCTAATGCTATCTCTACAAACTGTGCTCTCATACATAGTGTCGCTATTACAAAAGGGAAAATTAAATACAAGAGAACCTGATGCGAAGCATTTCAAATGCTTCAAATACATTTATCATAACAAGAGCCAATACTGATGTAGAACAAAAATCAGATGCTACAGCTGCTTTAATCAGCAAAGTATCAGCAGCCAGAATGCTATTTTCCACAGTACGGATCTCAGGAACTCACCATCTTCCAGTACCATAAAAGCTGGAAGAAACACAGTAATGACTCCACTGCTTACTCACATGCATGATGCTCATCATTATCAGACACTTCAAGACCACACAACAGCATCACAGCTATTTGTCTCCCACCCACCCTCAGAGCAGAAGAGAATCCCTCTGGGATATTGGAAACAAGTATAAAATATTCTTCTCAACCTGTATGTAGATAGTCACTGCCTGTTTTCACATAGTGTTCTGTCAGAACTGGTGAAAATGCTGACCAATGGGACAATGATTTTGCCAAAGCCTGCCTTAGAGGACCACAAATTCTGTTTTCAGTGTAACAGACAGTTTCTACATCCATGTTTATGATCCAGCTTGAGTTTGGGATTTACAGTTCTGGCACAAACAAGTCTTTTTAACTCATTATAAGTTCCACTTGGTCCTTCCAAAAAAATATGAGAGCCTACATTTCCAGGATTACAATAGCCCCCTGACACAATCTTTCCTTTTCAGCAAATGGAACTAGGAAAAAAAAATAAATCTACATTCAGATCATGTCCTACCACAGGTAACAAGGCTTCATAAAACACCAGAACTATACATAAAGGCACAGATATTGGTATCTGTATGCCCTCTTTACTGATGTCTTCAGAAATCCAAAAGAAATTTGAAAAACTGTTAGGAAAAGGCAACAACACTTGGACAATTATGTCTAGACATAGTGGCTAGACTTTGGCATAAAAACCTTCTGCATTCCTTCTAATTACCAAGGAAAAAAGTAAAGACTTCTATATTTAGCTTCAACATTTTTTAATTATGACCAAGAGAGTGTACTAGCAACCCCAAATGATTCCATCCTTTTCCCAGACTGTATTCAAAGCCAATCCAGATGCCAACTCCATGTTCTGATGATGTCTCAGTCAGAAGGATCACATACAGAAGGATGCAAGATGACCTCCCTCTGTCAGTAGAAACATGTGATGGTGGAACTAGAATCAATCCCCGTTCTCTCAATTTACATAACAACAGAAAGAGAAATACATGGAATTTTAGCCACCAGATGTCACTCAGACTTTTGTTCAACCTGTCAAATAAAATCAGCTAGAAGCAGGGAATCTTCTCCTCAGAGAGGTAATTAATATCTCCTTTGAAGAAAACAACTTGCGACTTACCTGAGAACATACAGCAAAATAACCATCAGTCAAAAAGTTACCAACTCACTTTTTAATAAATTATAGCCCAGCTTCTAACTTTATTTTCTTGAAAAATGTATTACTAGCATTAGTCAATACTACTAAGAGGCAGCTGCTTCTGCTAGCGGCAGAGGAAGGGTATGTGTTCTCACACTGCTGAATCCCTCTGGAGCATACAACCATTTAGATTATTGTAGGCAGAAATATTTGGAAAATTTGCACTAGTTTCACATCTATTAAAGGCACTACATAAGAGGAAAGGAATAACCTTTGTTTGAAAGAGGTCTTTAGTTCCACAAACTCTGATCTCTGAAAGCATGCTGCATACCACAAAGTAAAAGATAATATCATTCAACATTTTGTTTCACTGCTTCTCAAGTATCTCAGTAAAATAGCCTTCTTCCTGTTAATCCTCTACAAAACCAGAAGTTTGGTAAGGCAGAAATTGTTCCAAATGCTACAACAAGAAGTAATAAAATGAAACAAGGTAACTAACCCTTTACAATAATCCACACGGTATGCATCTCAAGCCACATACTTACATGATAAATCTGGTATTTCAAATGTTAATTAACTTATAATTATGAAAGCCATAAGTAAATTTCACAAATTAAAATTTATCCCGTTATGACAACAACCTATGCTTTAAAAAGTCTCTTGAATCATCTCCTCTTTTCTTACGGGATGGGAAGGGGAATAGGGAAATAAATAAAAAGAGGAAGAGTGAAAAACTTGAAAGTTTGGCTTAGCTATAATGTAGGTTTTGGCCACTGCTTGGTATAGATATTTTCAGTCTCTGAACTTACCCCTTAATCTAACTGTGAAGAAAGTTAATTCAACAGTATGCAGTACCCACCAAATACGGCTGTAAATTTTTTGGGAAGGAGGGTGATGGGGAGGTTGAACATATGGATGCAGTTAAGGTAAAAACAGATGTTTGTTACTTTTCTTTGCAGCAACACTCAGAAACTAAGTCAAAATTGCTTTTTTTTCATGTTTATGTCTGAAAGAACTATAAAATTAAATATGAGGGAGGGTGGGTGAAGGGGGAACTGCAGTGAGTGTCACAGAGAAAGAATGAAACGGTCTCCAGTTTTGAACTCAAATCCTAAAATGAAGGCCCATATACTTAAAAGGCAAGGCATACACCATTTAACTCTAGATTTAAAGACCCTTAGAGTCTCAGAGTTGCTTTCATCATGAGTACTTAGACACAAAACACCAAATTGTCTGAAGAGTCTAACGGCACAGCACGCCCATGTTAAAATGCACGCCTCGGTCTGAACGCACGACGAGCTACAACCTCACAGCTCGCTGCAAAAAGGCTGCTTTCAGTCAATGTGCCTTTACAGACCTACACCAAACTACTTCCCGTTATTTCTCAAATCTGTAAGATTTAATTGCCAAACATTCGAAAGCCCAGGTGAAATAGCATCATGCACTGTAATACATATTCTTTCAGTGTACATGTTCAGGACAGAAAATGTTTTGGGTTCATCCTCCATCTTTCTACCCAGTATTTACATCCAGAAAATAACAGCCCTTGCAAAAATAATTACTTTGGCTCTCTGCCGTTCCTACCTCACTTTTTGATATTCAAAAAGGTTTACACACATGTTCCTCAGTGATTTCTATTGGCTTCAGCAAAATGCAATTATGATTACTTGCTTTCCCTTTCCTTCTGCCCAGATGTTGCCTTACAGCACCAGAAAACACTGAATATTTGACAGGTTTCCCCTCAGACAGTGAAGCTGAACGGCTTAGCAGCCAACCGACTAGCCCCTTTCCCCATGGGATGGTGATTAAAATCAAACTCTGATAGTAAGTGATCAGAAAACCTCTTTTGACCAGATAGTCACTTCCAGTCCTACAGTAAGATTCTTAGTTAAATTCCTCATGGACTACAAAGACACAGATAACACTAACCAGAGAACAAGCATGATTCATAACAATCAGATAAAATTGCTGAAAACCAGCTAAAGATTACAGAAGAGAAGCTCTTTGTGGTACCATCTCCCTTTGTTTCATAACAATCCCTGCTAGATCAAGATTGTGAAAAATGGACAAAATGCTTTTCTGAAAGAGGCAATGTATATGCTAGCTGATTGTACACCTGCCCTGGGGATATTACTCTACACTTGACCCAGGAAAAAAATACAATGCTCAAAAGTCAATATCACAAATTCACACTACAATCAGCTGTTTTAAAAATAAAACAAGCAGCCTAATTTCTTCATGCCCAAGCAGAAAAATCTTACTCTTCCTTCAGCTTCACAAATCAATCCTTTTATATTGAATCATTTCAATTTCTTGGTTTATCATTGCACTATTCACTTAATGCACTGGTTTAAAGAAAATTGCCTACACTGGTTTTGAAATTTAACAATCGGTAGGAGAGAGAAGGGAGTAAGGCGAGAAGAGAGGCTAAAGAAAAGATACGATGAGATTAAGAGTTACACACTGTTCTCTAGGTATCATTAAACATGCCTGAAAAATATTTGTGATACATCCTCTGTTAACAAAGCAGAGTGTAAAAGGTGCCCGTTGTAGCCACTAATGCAGTTACTACTCCAAGTCAAGCAACAGTTTTATGGCTTCAGAGCTGAAGCATGGACAGAAATACTATGAACAGCCTGCAGAGGGGGACATCCTTAGAGTACACTGGCAAGTTGGGATGAAGTAAAAAGCAAAACCCTTGCCTGCTGTGGTGCGTTAGGGATGTAAGTAACAAAACTGAGCATGCCTCATTACACAAGAAAACAACATAAAAATGTCAAAATGAAAACTGTCAAATATAAATAAAGTATAGGGTTGTTTTTTTCTTCCTTCCTTGCAGCTTCCTTCCAAGAAAAACATCTTTTGCACAATATTTTTCTTTTTTTTTCCCTTTCTTTTTTGTTTTGCTTTCTAATTGCAGTTCCTTCTGTCTGCTCAAAATACCATAGGTGTCTGTTTGGAAGTTGCTTACTAGTCTGACCACTTGTTATTTATTAAATCGAAACTGCTATAGATCCCTGGGGAGTTGTGGGGGTGGTACCCTACACAGGATTTATTTTTTTTTTTTCTCAAAGCTATTTGAGGTTCGATATATGAATAAAACTTTCTTCTGTTCACATCACAGTAAAGTGTAGAAGGGAGTTCAGCGTAGGATACCTTCCACCACACCTTTAGAAACAAATCCACTAACCCAGCTCTCAAACTACGTTAGGAAATTTTCTGTGAGAATAAAGAAAAATGAAGTCTTTTTGCCAGACAAACCAGTACGACAATTACATGGCAGTCATTAAAGTAAAACAGGAAGTAATCACAGTTTGTGAGAATACAAATAGATCTCCCTCAGGGGCATGCAAGTTGCTCCAATCTGAATATATACATTCCAGGCATATTAAGCAGAGGCATAGCACGGCCTGGCTGCAATCTCCAGCTCACGCAGCTGTCCGTCTACTGCCGCGTAATCCCAGCTGCCAATCTGAAAGAAACCAGTTAGTCAGAGCAGACACAACCAACAGAAACAAATGTCACTCAATAATGTTCAGAGGCACTGGGTTCATGGATAATTTCAAACAGTATCTCTGTTTGGAGCACTGATGTGCTCATTCAAAACACCTAAATCTTTGGCTACTGGAAAGAAGCAGATAAAAAAACTAGAACTAGAAAAACAGGTCTGGCAGTACTTCAAAGAGACTGACAAAATAAAAAGGGAAAAGAGTCTAAGAAGAAAGTTAAGATGAATTTAAAGACCCGCAAATAAAACTGGATGCAGTATAAGCAAAACCCTAAGCTGCTCTGGGACTAGTTTTTTTAAGTGTAACAGCCTCCATTTTACTACAGCACAAAGCCCAAAATTACTTCATGTCTCTCTTCACTACGGCAGCTGAAGATTTCAGGAGAGTAACTCATTGCTTTTATTTAAAATCAGTATTTATCACACAGAAAGTAGTAGCATTGCCAGGTGCAATACCTTGAAACTTCACCAATTTCTAGCATTACCCATTCAGTCCTCTACATAGCTAAACATAACCTTTAAAACTCTCTACCTTCACACCATTTACTTGCTACTTAGCAGCCTCCAAATATTCTGATGCAAAATTCTTCCCTCTAGTAAAAAAGCAGTTTGCTCCAATCTGCTAAAATTCAATCGAAATTCCTCATCTTTTATGCCATCTCTATTTATTAAATAAAAAAAGTTTCATTAAACTTTTCTCTCTGAAGGAGGTTAATACACTGATGTCAAAATCCAAGATTTAGTGTTCTTAAAGTGTCTTGTGCAAATTTGTAGACAACTGTGAAAAAGAAACAAACAACTCATATGCTAACCTAAGAAATAAATTTATTTAAGCTAAGTCGTAACTAACGACTACATTCAAGATCAAACCAGCTGTTTTCGAAGCAGAGGTACAATATTATCTCAGAGTCTTCTACTGCAATCAATGAACATTTTGTTATTGTTAAATAAAATGTAGTGTTTAACTGAGACTTGGTTTTTGGACACTGCTTGAGGAATAGCACCTTTGGCATGACCGCAAACTTCCTCACTCAAGAAGCAGCTACTGTTCAAATGCAACTAATAACCAATATAATACAGATTGGTAAGTAAATACCACACCACATCTGCAGACAAAGTGGGAGCACTGATGAGCCAAACACCCTAGGCTGCTATGACCAAATACAATAAAAACACTCCCAACAAAAATATGTAGTTTCCCAATTACAGTGAAAGTCAATACATATATTGTTTGGACTGCATAAAGAGCCTGCAAATAACCGAAGCATGCCGATGACACAAAAAATGAAATTTTTGTAGCCTGTTCACTTGCATGTTTGATTCAAGGCTAAATGACTTACTGTATGATAACTGTAGCTATTATACACTAGTATATCTCATCCTTTCCACATGTGGACAAGAAAAAAAAAAAGGTAAAAAATGAAAATACTTTCTATTAAAAAAAGTTTACCCTTGTTTACCTTTTGATTACTTTTTCTTATTTAATGCTGGCCNTTACTTTTTCTTATTTAATGCTGGCCAACAAATATGTCAGTTATCTAAGACTGACTGGCCAGGCACGAATGAAAATGTAAAGAGCCCAGGGGGGTCTCAAGGCCTCTCTGGCTCTGATAGATCCACAAGACAGGTCAAGCAAGAAGAGGTGAGGGAACTGACTGGGCTGAAAATTTCTATCCTTTGAATTTCAATCAGGGGCTAAGAAAAAAAGCACTCAGAGCTGAAGTACTAATTTACATGAGTTACCTCCTTCCAAAAAGCCTTACTACTTCCAGGCAAAGGAGTTGTCTGAGTCTTACTTTTTAAAATCCTTATATATCAGGCATCTCAGTCCTACTTTAATTAACTCTAAAATATCACTCTTTTTCATGCTGGATCGAGAAGCAGAAGCACCAGATGAAATTAAAACCTATAAGGACAAAAGAGAACATCCAGGTCAAACATGTTTCTGGGTTGGAGTCTAGCTGAATACTTTTCTGTCTGTTTCTAAGCACTGTAGTAAGTTAAGACAAAGGACAATAAATCCCTATTCGTTATGTCAAACTGAGCTGAATGGAATCAAAGTACCACACCTCCCAGATATCACAGTAAACTCTGGCTTAGGCTCATTTTGCCTGTTTACTCCAACACCACAGATAGGTCACAGTGTGAACAGAGATGCGAGAATTAATCGGTAAATGATAGGAACTGCTGGCACTCCTGATATTTTAACACTCCTTTTACCAGAAGAAAATACTCATGTTTCATGGGACAGCCCTGATGCCCAGACAAACTGCTTGCATGCAATAGTGGTACCAGCCCACCCATCAGAGCATCAGAAGCCCTCTCTTCACTAGGCAATCTTGCCCAGAGGAAAAGACCAGGGCACAAGTTTGTTTGCAGTTGATGACCATCTCTCCTTAGTTACGAAATCAGTATGGTCCCTTCAAATAAATACTTCTTAATTCTGGTTCTATGCAATGGTATTTTAATACAGTTTTGCAATTAAAACTAAACCAATTCTTAACATTCAGCTTTTCACACTGTTCCTGTGCTGTACAACGTCAAGTATGCCATCTGTGCAACACACGTCTGGCCAGAGATGATTCAAAGATTGTTTCTATAGTACTTTGAATTCTGTCTGCATGAATTTGTTACTTACTGAAATCAGCACATCTAAATTTACTGCTCTGTGACAATATTTTATAATCACTTTATCCTCCTTTTTAAAACCCATCGCAGCCACAACAAAGGCTGTTGCCCAACCTGCTAAAAACAGACTGATCGTTTTCCCAACTATTTAGTAAATGTTAACTATGCTATAAATACAAATCGTGTTTATACTTTGTGAAAGATTCACTGCTGTCAGAGTTCTCCAGCTGAGTTAGAGCTGAAATATGCTATTAACTCCCACCATGAACACAGCTAAAAGAGAGGCCAAAAATGCTTTCTCTGGGATAAGATATCAGATCTGCTACTGCTGTCATGAAACTGGGGTCACGTAAACTAAACATCCTTGTAACTTCTTTTGGAAAGCACAGAAGTCTCTCAAACTGTAAATATTTAAAAATAAAATCAGGCTCATAAGAGATAGGTCTAAGATGCATAAAACTTACCCAAAGATATTAATCTCGGACAACATTTAAAAGCTATTATCCATAAAATAATTTATCCCATACGTCTTAAAACTGAAAATAAAAGAATTATTTCCTCTCCTTATATAATCAGGAGTGGCACATTCAAATAACATACCAAATGCTACGTCCAAGATGATTCTTCACAATTTTTGGAACTCCTCAGTTCATACAAAAGTAAAATATTAACAGCAGAAAGAAAGGTGCTGATAGAATGGAGAAAGCTGTGTTTCCTAATGTTAAACAGACTACCTTCGTGTAACAAAAAGGCACCTTCTCTTCAAAGAAAGAAGCATGAAACAACTGAATCATCTAAAGCTAAAAGCAAGTACACTTAATGAAACTATGTAAGGTATTAATTGGACAGAACTTATTCTCATCTTTTCCAAACTATTATTGCTTAATTTTAAATTCATCAGTCTTCCTTAGTTACCGTCTGCAAAGATCATATCAGATGATATTTTAAAAATTATTTGAAGAATATGGTTAGCTGTTTTATTATAAGATTGGTACAAAATTTAGTATGCTTCCTGAGGTTCAGGGGTTCCTGTAGTATATCAGTGATGTATTCTCCAAGTAATATTTTGCTTTCCTGCTATGAACTTCATCTCTCTTCTTTACACTGATCCAGTGTTTATACTAGCTACACAGGAGTACAAGTGAAGAAATGGACTTTTAATTTGGAACTCCAAGCGCAGCCCAGATTCACGATCATCCTTTGTTACACTATGCCAGAGACAATTTGAATTTCTATTCTTCTGACCAAGACACTAATGGAATATTCACAAAGCAGTCCAAATTACTTTCTATGGATTGTGCTTCACCTCTTAATCAGTTGCTTGTCCGAATGACTTAGATCTAATTCTACCTTTTTTTTCTTTCC
>WEIS01081489.1:1573-12976 GCA_013389965.1 Todus mexicanus
AGGCAAAACTTCACACACTTCATCCTCTCAGTGTGTGTTTCTAATGTCATCAAGGAGGGCTGGAATATTTTAGTTTAAACCTCATCCCTGGAGGTTTAAAGTGATTGCACAGTCTCAGGTGGCCAACAGTATCCCTGATGGGCAGTGACCTGAGGAATTGCTCTGTGAACTCAGCCTGTCCTGCCCTATTACCATCTGATTTCTCCAGCATTCGTTTTTATTATTATTTTTTTCCACTCTTGGAGAAATCACACAGCTTCTTCCATGAGGTTAATTGGGATGTTGCTATACAAAACGTTTTGAGAATTTCTGTCCTCAGGTGCTGCTCTGAGGCGTGTGGAGGTGCTGGTGCAGACTGGGGTTTTCCTTAGCAGCAAACCAGTCTGTCCTTTGGGAGCCTAAAACTGGCCAGAAATGCTGGGGCTGAACTGATGTGCAGCTCCAAATGTATCTCATTATAACTCAACAGAGAATCAGATGCCATCATGTTACACATAGTAAATCACTTTAGATCAGCACAGTTTAAAGCCAGATTGTGGTGTTCTTGTTTTATTGGAAGTACCACCCCCTTTTAAACCAGTATCACCATTTCAAACATATCATTCAAGGGGAAAAAAGTGTATCAGCTTGACCTGACCAGCCCTGTGCATGGCACATATTGGTCCATAGCAGCTTGCACAGCTCACATAGGGGGTTACTTCTAGAGCCCTTTTCCCCCCAAAGCCTCAAATTCACATTCTCCCTGCAGCTGCGAGTGGTGTGAACTTCCTCATTCTCCCCAGCCTGAGAGCTGCCATCCCAACTGTCTGTCCCAGATGTGGTAACTACAATGTGGGTGGCCGCTGCTTCTCGCACCAGAGAGCTGATTTAAATCATCTCGGGCTTGCATGGGAGTCTATTTATTTTAACGTTGTGAAGCCTTTTCGTTCTCTAGACGGCATGTGAAGGCTAAGGGCCAAAATCTGTGCTGATGTATAGCTTTCGCCGTCAGGTTTCTAATTTAGTGCAAGGGGGCTGGAGAAGTGTAAGTCAGGGCAGAAGACTGAAGAAGCTGTGCCACGCTCCTGCCCTCACTGCATTGAATTTACAAGGTAGATTAAAATCATGGAACATGTTTGACCTGATTTTGTTTGGTTTGCCTGCAAGATTTAGTCTTTGTTTCGTCTTTTTGCTCCTGGGGACTGTGCTGCCAAAGGGAGATTCATGACAGGAGCAGAACCTGCAGTTTCTGTCCTTTTGTTGAAAGACATGACGATGCGAAATGGGAATTAAACCGTTTTCTCAGCACAGCCAGATCAAAGTCGAACCAAAGCTGATGCTGGCTCTTCTCATTGATTTCAGCTTTGCTCCCCTGAGACCAGCAGTGCGGGAAGGTCACATGTGCAAGAAACTGGTGCATCAGACCAGAATTTCTCAAGCCAGTGTTTTTCTTGCAGCTGGGTCCCACAGGACACCCCCTCCGCTCAGCTTTTGCTTGGGTTCATCACCATCTTCCCAGGGAAATGGAATCCAGTGTGCAGTGTGCTCCGGGTGCGCTGCTGCAGACACAGCCATGCCTCTGGCTGGAAATGGCCCTTCACATGAAGGGGGAGGGTGGAGGAGGCTCCTCACACCCCGTGTCAGCCTCACTTACATAAATCATTTATGCTGTCGCAGCAATTAGCTGCTGTAACCCAGAATAGGAGCTCGAAGTGGGACAGCTTTCCTCCAGGTTTTCTGCTCACTTATTCACCAAGGACATGCCCCAGTTCCTTGTCACTGCCTGGTCACACCATGACCCTCCGGTCTCATGTCTGCAGTAGCAGAGGGACAGAGTTAAGGTTACTAATTGACCTTTCCCTTCTCCAGCCACAAGCTCTGATGTCTCAGAGAGCTGGGACAGCAGGCACCTCTCCATGCTCTAGCATTTCTTTGAGGGCATGGCCACCACCGATGAGCAGACAGGGTGGCACGCAGCCCCATGGGCAAACAGGATGGCACGCAGTCCTGTGGGGGAGCACCCAGACACTCCCAGAGCTCAGGGTGAAGCTGTTTGGGTCATTTTGATACCCCAGGGCTTTTTTAGCACAAAGGTAAAAAGTGATGCGAAGCTGACCAAAGGCAGCGAGGCACAAGCCAGAGCAGTCAACCACTGTATTTTGAGATCTCCTTGACAGTCATTGTTTCTCTTCTCTCCATAGCTCTTAATTTTTTTTCAGTCTTGGGACAAAAGTCATCATTCAAGACAAGCTTTTAAATGTGTTTGTGGTGGTTGGCGAAACATGCTTCAAAGCATTTACTGCACCAAAGAGCTCTACGTGAAGGATGCTCTAACTAGCCTGAGCGTGAGTTAAAAAGCTTCCAAGTGCAGGAGCAAATTCACACACACAAAATCAGTTTTCAGATACAGTAGGGAACCCATTAAGCTTTGTGTGGTTATGCAAGCTGATACAAATGCCTTATTAATTAGAAAATCAATCATGCTGTCCGGCTGATTGATGTTAATCCTACACCAAAAGGGGGAACAATAGTATAATCAAGACTAGATCATTTCTTCCCATTACAGAGAAGGGGACAAGACTGCATTTCAAAGCGATTCTGCTGTAATGAGCTGCACGGATATATGCCATGTAGTAAGGGCTCTTTTAAGATGTGGCACATTATTTTGATCAATAATACTCAAATTCATTCTGGATCCTGAATCTAAGGAAATTTCATATGAAGATTAAAGGAAATTATAATATGATCAGAAGCAATCGCAGAAGAGAAGAGCTGTAATTATCCAAGGGGCAGCCCTAATAAATAGGAAAGAGCCCAAACCCTGGGAAATTAGAAGACAGCAAGAATACACTGAGTGTTGAAAGTGTTTCATGACATCCAGCTACCACCTCAAAACTATAAAATAATATATTAAAAAAAACCCCTAACAAAGCAGTTCAAAAGCCTAACGTTAGGCAATCATAGATCAATAATTAAAGGACTCAACTGATTCTTCACCTGTTCCATAGTATTTGCAGTCACCCTGCCAGTTTGAGTACTGGTAGCAAATCGCCCTGGCAGCTGCATTCATGCCATCCTAAAACAGCATGACTGGCCAAAACCTTTTGAAAGCCATATTCAAGAATCACACTAAATAACTGGAAGATAGCTGGAATACAATCTTTTCAATACGAGTCAGGCTTTGCAGGAAGAAAATAGCTCATTACCATGCAAACTCATGTTGTCTTGGTTCCAGGCTAATTGTTGTATAGCATATCCTATATAACATAAGACAAAGCCCCAAGGCTTGCGAGTCAAGTAAAATGCAAATCACGCCATTGACACAGCCGAAGGCTCTATGCAACTTTAATCAAGGGGGGTGCAATGTATTTGTGAGACAAACAAGCAGGGCAGTTCTATCAGAAAGACAGAGCTCCCCAATACGCAATCTCACTAATAGGCTAGAACGTGGGCAAGAAAATGTTCCCCTTGACCACCAAAGTCTAAGGATATTCATGCTTGCAAAAAGCATCATAATCATACTGTGCCAGTGTTATTTAGCATTTCTGTAACAATTCACGGAAAAACTCCACACTTCGGTGGCTGTTCCCTTTCATTCTGCACTGTTGTATAGGAGCACACTAAAAACCCAACAAGGGCTTTAGCCCCTCTGGGCTAGAAACACTCGCAAAGGTAAAATCCTGCTGTGAATAGCAACCAGTTTAAATAGAGGTGGTAGACACTAGGTAGATAGACACTGATACCAGAAGCTGGGAGTTATTAAATCAAGAGCCCATGTTAACCCGAAGTGCTGGTCTGCAAAGCAAGGGGGTTCCAATCCATAGTCAGTAGACAGAACTCAGCTCTGGGCTGTCCAGAACAATCTGAAAAGTTATTGACTCGGTGTGCCATCTAGGCCGCTGGCCTTTGATGAGAGATAGCCTTTCTGCCTAGAGGTATGAGCATCCCTCCAAAACATTTTAAGGAGTTTGAAGGTGAAAAAGTCACCTTCTCAGTGTGAGGAACAGGCATTGAGAGGAGAAGAGGTGTGAAGTGAACTGTGAAAGAGAGCAGATGAACTGAAAATTAGGACCATACAGTCAGGCTTCTGGTTGATGCAAACCTGAGTGATTCATAATCAGAAAGGCACCTCATTTGGGGGGAAAAGGCACTGGAAATGCCTGATACGTAATATGGGAAAGTGGGTAATCAAGTAGCTGTTACTTTTCTGTGGCAAGCCCTCGTGAATTCTCTGAAAGAGTTTTGCAAAGGTTCCAGGAGACACAGAAGTCTTGCAATGGTTCCTGCTAGCTGTTACGGTCTTGCCTCATTTGGTTTCAGAATGAGTAGGCTCTCCACGTGTCCTGGGATCAAACAGAGAGTGGATCTCTGTGCTGTTTCATGTACTGTGCACACTGGAGCTGAGACATTTCCAGTTTCATAACTCAGGAATTCAGAAATAGATATAAATTTACACATTCCGCCACAAACAGATGGTGTCTTTGGCTGGCTTTCACTGTGTTCCTCGAAGGTAGCACTGGGTTGCAGAAGTTAATCTTTCTGCAGTGATCTCTGCTTGCAGGGATTTTTGAAGTTGTTTTGGTTTCCCATTCATACTGCACACTCCAGGGGCTCAATGAACACGGGAGGACTTGCCAGCCTATTTCCCATGCCAGAAGATATGATAACAGCTAGAGATGGTCACAAAACAGAGTTCTGGTTCTCAGTTCTCCATGGCACCCAGCAGGACTGGTGTGAGCAAAGAAGATACCAACCCATATCCAGAGCTCATGGCCAACCTGAAGCTCTCAGGATGAGGAATAACCAGATTCCTCAAAAGCCATCTCTACAGACCTAGGGAAAAACTGTCTGAAGAAAACAGCTGCTACCACTGCTGCTGCAGAAGATGTGACTGTGATATAGGAATATTTGGGCAAGTTGCGTGGGGACCTTCTTATTCTGCAGCAGTTGTTGGCTGAGAGGACATATTGCTTCTGGATGTGGACAGCTCAGGGGAATGGTCCTCCCTGCAGACCACATTTAGGTCCAATTCCAGGAAAAAAAGGTCATTTGCAAGAAAATGGTATCCAGTAATGTGCACACTGGGAGAACTTGAAGCAGTTTCACGTCTTGAGCGCAGCTGCTCCAAGGGCTGGGGAAACCTCAAATGCTTGCTGCAAGTCTGCTAATTAGCCTTCCTGAACAACCATCACTTCCTTGTGCCTCCTGTAGCCAAAACGTGATTTCACACAAATGAAACAACCCCAGACTTCACAAAGAAGCACCATGCCTGGAACTGGGCAGGTGAGAAATCGCCCCACGCTATGGTGATGGTCTCAAACCTCAGCTCAGCTTCCTGCCGCCAGCGCCACTGATGCTTCCCAAGAAATTCATCCCCATCAAAATCACATCTCTGCATCTCTTCTGATTCCCTTTGCATCCTCATGCCATTTATCCCGGCTAAACCAAAGCACAAACGCCACGGAGCGGTTGAGACCAGCAAGAGCTTTTGGGAGACAGAGTTGGCTGAGCTTTTGGGGCTGGTTATGTAAGGGGAGTACGTGTCATTTGGACCACCCAGAGAAACGCTTTCCAATGGTGAGAAACTCAAGTGAGGATTACATCTTACAACTGTGGATTCCTTCAGCTTTTGAGCTTACACTGAATTTATTGGGGAGGAGATGAAGTAGAGATGGCAAGAAACAAGATCAACCTAGCAACAAATGCGCTGGGGGAGGCAGCTCTGGTTATTTCTCAGCCAATCAGTCAGAAAGCAAAGATATGCAGCTCTTCAAGCAGCCTATTTAACACTGGCACTGTACAGCAAAGGGAAGCTTGCCAGCATATTTCATTAAAATACCTTTCCATCAGTTAATAATCATCCTCTGCACTTTAATAGCACTTCCCCTCAAAGATTTCCAAGCAAACCCATAAATGTCAGCTCAACCTTGGGAGACAAGGATTCTGAGAGCTATTTTATAAGTGGATAAATGGAGAGACAGAGAGATGTTCCCCCAAAGTCCTATGTTATTGCCCTGGCCCTGCACGACAGCAAGTCTTCATGCGCAAAGCCAGATAACCTAGTGGCTGTTTGCATAATGATGGCCTGAATTAATAGCCGAGCCAGGAATGAGATCCAGAATTGGTGACTGTTATTCACTGCTTTTCCCCTTCTAATAAAACTTTCCACAGACGCTGTGGATGAGAAGTTAGATGCCAAATTCCAGGAATAAGTAAATTGGAAACAAATGCACTGTGTGACCTAGTAAAGTGTGTTTACAAGAGGGCTACTGCTACCATTGCTGTAACACTAGTCTGATGCATGAAGAGATCTGAAACTGCATCAGCAGCACCTCGGTTCCCTATTCCTCTTACCCACGCCCTGTGCAGCTCAAAGGTGGCTTTTCCACATGGGTCATCTGGCTTCTGATTTTTTTCCAAGTCATAAGAATAGTCATCTTGCTTGACTTTTTGTCTATGATCCAGCTAAAGGAATTTCCAACTAACTGGGAATTTTCCTAATGGTGAAACAAGTACCTGTGTAACCCATGCACCTTATTTTCTTTGGTCTAAATTACTGAGAACAGGCAAAAAAACCCAAGTACAAATCTGCTTGAAAACAGGGTAATTTTTGGTGTCCAGTCCAAACAGAAATTGCTCATACTACATCCTGTTGTTGATATCACCTTTAAAAGAATACGTTAAGGATTTTTCTGGTACTGCACATGTGCCACCTTTTATTTTATCTGAGGCATGGCCTTATAACAGGTTGTTTCATTACAGTGGGCCACGCTCTGATCTTCTTAAGAATTGAAATTCTCCAAGTGCACACAGAAACAGGCGACTGTAATAAAACCAATAATAATAATGGCATTATGTTGCAGATCAGAATCTTGATCCTGACAGGTAGTGGTATGAAATATATATGAACTTTCCAAAGGAAGCCTTCAAGGCATGCAAAGCTACAGAAAGAGCAATTCTTCCACAGAAATACTCCAATCACCATGAAGAAAATCCCCTACATTTATTTGAGGAACTTGGAGCCTTTGTTCTCACATACTGCTATTGCGAAACAGCCATGAGATTAGCTGACAGGCCTGGAAACTCCCTCTCACATGGGAGCAGAGACAAGTTTGCTAAGGAATACAGACTCAGCCCTTAAAGAGGGTGCTCTTCTGCCACAGAGTTGAACCAGCCAAGGAGATGAGCAGTGCAGGGACCTGAAAAGGTGCCACCACCCTAAAGGCTTCTCAAGGTAGGCTTTGTGGAGATTCCAGTGATTTGGGTTCATATCCACCATTGATATAAGCTCCCAATACCATCAGCAAGACCCAGAAGGGCCTGTGCTCTAAGCCCAAAGTGTTTCACAATTACGTTATCTGATGTTTCCGTCCCAGCCTCTCTAGAGATACCAATGTCCATCTTCCACCCTCAGAGACAGATAAGTAGGAAACTACACATATTTCTGGTAAAGCTGGATGCAATCCCGTATCAGAGAAGGCTTTTGATATTTTAATATTTAGCTTTTCTTTTTCCTGACTTTCAAAAACCCCCAAAGCCACAAACGCAGAGATACATTTTTTCTATGCAGGAATTCCTTCTTGGGGAGCTGCCTTGGTTTGCAAAAGGGAGGCCAGAGGGGATCTTAAGGCCACTGGAAGACATGATTATACCATCAAGCCACTATTAGGTGCCCAGTCTTTGCCTAATAACAACACACCTTGCACAAAGTGTCTCTGAGGTCATGCTTTCAGGAGACTGTGAGCCAGGTTTTGAGGGCATCAGGTGAAAATATCGTGGGTACATATGCTAGGGAACAGTTTCTGTGTATCTTTGATGTGATGGAGCTGCAGCCTTAAGAGATTAAGAGGAGCCAGAACAACACAGAGCACCTTATCTGGTCAGGGTCAAGCTGGCAGGAGAGGACACAGTCAATATTAGAACAGTATCCCACGTCCTCGGTGCCTGGTGACATGCACAAATACAATTTTTAATCAGTACTTATGTCCAACCCATCTTTTAATCTGCCGCTCGACCTGGCTGGCAGCCTGTGGCAGGGAGTTCCCCAGCCCGACTGCCCTTCTTACTGCCTGCACTCCTTTTTCTCAACCAGATGGAGAAAGGACAGGAGAGGAAATGATAATGTGCTTTTCCTTCTATCGAGACTAACAACCAGAGGAAGCACCACCTTTTAAATTAGCTGTCATTTGGAAAGCAGTCAGAGGATTCCCGGCAAAGTGACTCTCTGCCTCAGATCGACTCTAGTATTACAAGTACGATCAAGGCCACCCGGACGCTTCATGCAATGTGATGCACAGATGTTGATAAATTCTCCCATGTGAAAAAAATATTAAGTCATTACAAACAAAACAGCCTCATAAACAGAGCTTAGGAAACTATGATAAATCAAGTTAGTTAGGCAGCAGAGTTGGTACAAGCTGCTGTCTCAGCTAATGCAGATTGAGAGTTCAACACATGCTGCGTAGATCAGCATTTTAAACACATACCGTTTACTGGCCTTAATGAATACTAAAAACCCAATAAGCAGGAGCCAAAGCCACTCAGACGTGGCTTCATACAGATGTCAGCGGCATTGTCTTCCATTTTATTTGCTAATGAGTTATCAATAGCGGTAATTCGCTGCTGATAATGCTGCAGGTTATAAAAGAGAAAAATTAACAAGTTCTGTTAAATGAGGAAACGGGCTCTGCACCCTGCTTCGTCCTGGTGCGTGAGCTGATGCCAGGCACGGCTGCAGGCAGCAAAGGCTTTGAGGTCCCTTGTTGAGGCAGAGCCATGGTGATGCTCACCACAGCCAACCACCACTGGGATGCCCTCTGCCAGCAGGGAGGAGACGGATGAACCAGATGTTGTTAGCACAGCTCTAAGTACTATCAAAAGGAACAGAAAGAAGGCAAAACAGCCAGACAATGCAAACTGGGCTCAATAAAACCGCCAGCTAAGTTCACCCTGCTGCAGCTTTAGGTGGGATTCCTCGTCCCACGTTACATCCCTGTAATGGCACTTTGCAGAAAGCCAAGAGCAGGGTTTAAGCCCAGGACTCTGATAACACTATGCTCTGGTCCTGACTCAACCACTGCCTTCCCCACGTCTTGACTGACTTCTCAGTTGTACTGTTGTAAATCTTCAGCATCATCCTCAGCATTTGTGGGAATACATACACATTAACACAGACACTGACCTGCCCAGCTCACTGGGAGAATTGATTTCATACTGTTTGTAAAGAGCTTTGAGAAGGAAACCCCAGCCAGATGCAAAACATTAATAGTTTTACCCGTTACAGTTAATGGATGGTATTTTTGATGTTAAATAAATAAATGTAGAAGGCAAAATAATCCCAGATAGTGGTTCTTAGCCGAGGAGGGCAAGTGTTAGGAAGTTGGTGGTGGCCTTTGCCTGGGCAGGGCAAGAGGGGACGGGTGGTTACAAGGTTGATGCCTTCCATACCTCTTTCCCAATGCCCAGGCTCACATGCGCAGTGTTTTTTAGCAAATCTGCATCCGTTAACCAATCTCACAGGTAGATGCTGTAAAATGTATTCTATTTCGCAGGTCAAATGAAGTTCAGTTATTTGCTAAGCACCTTGACCTCCTGGGATGAAAGCAGTGTTGATCAATTCCTGAAGTGCTGGCTCAAACTGACGCTCGGTGCCGAGCTCGGCAAACTTCCAGCTGCACATAAAGTCAATAGGCTGCTGCCTGAAGAAAAAACACTCAGGAACCTCATCATGGGGTACTGGCGAAATAAAATGTTATCCTTCCCGTTGCTAGTGTTAACCAGGGTCCAATCCTTTCAGTCCCTCAGATAAAAGGCGGTAAGTGCATGTGCAGTGTCAGCGCTGATGTTTTTGTAATGTAACACATAAGCCATGTGTCCATAAACTCGCCTTTCTGTGGGGCGTACAGCAAACACTGCTGTCATGGTCACTGCGGGGGAGGCAACGGGGTGCTCGGGAGCCACTGGAGATCTCTTCCACTAAACTGGTCGCTTGGAGTACTCTAAGCTGCCAAGATTTAGCATTTTATTCACCTAGATAAATGCAACTGTGTAGAAGAGAGTGTGGCTTTTGTTTGTCCGAGTGCTAGAGCTCATTGCCTCTACGCATGCAGGTCTCATGCTTGGAAAAGCAGGAAAAGTGTCACAGAGTTGTCCTATTTTCCAGTTATTTTTCTATAAAAGATTGACACACTGATCCACTTTTTCTCCACTGAAAGTGAACACGTATCCCCAGCTCTCAGCTGGAAAAGCCTGAGGAATCAGGATCAGAGTGCTTTGCACTTTGTAACCAATGTCTTCAAGACCAGTACCTGCTTGTGACTCTTGCTGGCAACTCCTTGGCACCACAACGGCTTGTGCTTCTTTGGGGACTTAAAGAAATGATCACAGTGACACACAGGAAAAAGGAAAACACAGTTGCAGATGTCATCTGCTAGGGGGAGAGCAGGTTGCAGGAGGTTTTCTAGCCTGCCCGTGGTGTCTGCTAAGCATGATCCGTGGCTCTCCCCCTGGCCAGCCCATGAGCTGCTTCTTGCCCATTTCCCTGCTTTGTTCCTTATTTCCTTGCAGCAGGATGAGCTACGTCTTGGGATATCCAGTGGAGAAGCTCCTGTGGCTGTGCTGGAGCCAGGGCCAACTCTGCTTGCCACATTCTGCTGGCAAACCATGTTCAGATTTTCACCAGGTGAAAAAAAGAGAGCAACCTTTCCATGTGTGTCTGGGTTTCACCTTCAGTTGTCTACTTCTACAGTTTCTAATTTTGACTTAGGCTAATTAATTCATTAGTGGTTATAGCTGTGGATTTGTAGGTTTAGGTGCCATTAGTAAAGCCCTGACATTCTGGACTTCATGGAGGACCAGAGCCAGGCTGGGGTTGGCTGCCTGCACATCTGCCACCACAGGCAAGTTATGGGATAGAGGGAGTTTGGATCATATGCAATAGGCAAAAGACAACTCCCAAGCACTAATTTAATTGTGAAATCTTTGATATTCCCTCCCTTATTTGCTGTTTGTGGTGCTTATGGAAATTAATTTAAAAGTATTGTGCAATTAAAAAAAATTAATGGTTTCCTTCCTCTGGAACCGAGAGCTTTCTTCTGAGCAGGAGGGAGGGGTTAGGGAACATGTCTTTCCTTTTTAGGGGGTTGAATAGAGGCTTCTATCCTCTCATGTTTTAATTAATTTTTCTTTAGTTGCTTCATTAATTGATATTTATGTATTGCTTGTTGTGCATAAATTCTGGAAACAGCGCATAAGAGGATGTTCTCATTACAGCTCTACAAATGCTTGGCCAATACCGGAATATTAATGGTTGGAGTCGCATGGAAAAGTACAGTTTGTTTCTCTTTCTCTGAGGTTTCTGTCCCATATGGTGCCTTCAGGGAATAAACAGCTCCTTCAAGAAAGGCATTTTTTTTGTGTGTCTGT
>WEIS01081499.1:0-13771 GCA_013389965.1 Todus mexicanus
GGCACTTCAGAGCATGGTCTAGTTTTTAAAGAGTATTTCTTCCAAATATATCACAAGTTCTCTAAGTCACTCAGGTTTCTGTTCACTCTTTTTCTACTGGGAGGGGAAAAAACCTGAGTTGGTGTTTCTATAAAGTCCTAGCTAATGCAACATACAGACAGCCCACTAGACACCATCAAACACAGATAAAATGTGTAGGTATCAATAAAGCAGCAAAGATAAGAGATAAGGTGACACAAATTGCTGTCCCACTAGCTTGGTTATCAAAGGCCCATGATAGCACCCTTCTTCTCCAGCATAATATGAAACAGCCAAAGGACTGCAGAAAGGTACACTAGGTAAACAAATGCTTGAGGGAGGGTGACAGACACCTCTGTTAGTGCCCTGAATTATCTCACAACAGAGAATTTCATCTCCTATAAACTATCTCAAGACTTAGAAATTTCACTGTTGTGTAAGAAACACCAGAAATCACTTTGTGAAGGTATTGTTTATGTTGGCAAGAAGGCTTTTCCCATTGGAAAGCTTTTTGTGAGTAATATTATTTTTACATTAGAAAGTTAGTTTTACCTATATAACTACATCTGTAGCTGGGGTTTCTGTTGGAGGAAAGGTATCATTCAGGGACCACAAGGGAAGTTTGCAGATAACATACCTGATGTAATTAACATTACAACACTAGCAAATATTGCTAGCATGAGTTCATTTTCTGCACCTGATAAATGCAAATCCGTACAAACTACGCAAACAGCAGAGTGAGAATTTATCCAAACTAGCTTCCATCAAAATGGTTGATAGCCAAAAACAGTTTAGCAGTGGGAACCAAGATCTCATTCAGAGTAATTTATCAAGAGAAGATACAAGAACTACTTTCTGGGCTAATTTTGTGCCAATGGAGCCATGAAAAAGAACACAGGTCCTCAGTACAAATATAGTTCTCAAGGACTGTCCTTTCTCTTTAGTTTATTCAGCTATCACATTGTCTGGACATCTGGAATACCATCTGAATACAAACTTCATTCCCAGGATTGCTTTCCCTGCTGTAGATCACAAGTTGAAGAAACAGTTATCTTTGTATATTGTAGATTCCTAGTTTTCTTTACTTGAGGGTCACTCAGCAAGTTTGTCTTAACACTCCTGAAGGTTTACTGCCTGCCTCTACCATAAAATTACTAACTCCCAGTAGGACAGTCGAGAGACTGAGAAACTGCCCAGACAGCAAACAGAACTTCTAACAAAGAGGCCCATACTAAAATAAGTGCTAATAAATCATTAACTGATGGGCCCTTCAGCCCTTGAGTGTAAAGGTTGACAGATCAGCAGCCCCAGAAGGAAGACAGCCTGGGGAAGCCTCCCCTCCATCCCTCTCTTCCTCTGCTGCACATCAGGATACTGCAGTCTACACAGCGCTATAGATCAGGTCATTAACTTGCTTAAGATTAAAAATAAACATTTTTCATAGTGAGCAAAAGACAAGAGATTTCTACAATCATCTTGCAAAGCTTTGCTGTCTGCATATTTCATCTGAACATCCACTTTGACAACTACAGCTCATCCAAGCACAAGCTAGGTACAACATTTGTGGTCCCATATGGGCTTTCAGTCAAAGTGGCATGTAACGGTAACCATTTGGGTCTAGGAGGAATGGCTGCCAACCTATTTGAGAAAGTAGAATGACAAATGTGTAGATGCTTAATAAATTGCTGGAAAACAGCCTTATTTTCAAGCCAGACTCTAGCTATTAGCATCCTCATTTTTTATTAACATTACTCATTCCTTCTACCTCAGACCAATCCTTAGATTCAATACTCAATAGTTCAGATTGTGCCTTCCTAGGCATCTTCCCAGGCTTCTATTTTTCCTTAGTTCAGAACAGTAGAAACAGTAAACTTGATATACATTTAATATGTTACATCATTGATACCATACTAGTCATCAGTGGAAATTTATACTGAATGTATTATGGCAATGAGCCACGAAAGTATTCCTGATTTCTCTGAGGTGTTTGCAAGGAAGTGGACTGGTATGGCCTAGAGCGCCTTAAATCCCCAACACTGTCTTCTAAAATGCTCAACAAAGACTTGAAATAATGAAATTGTAATTGAGAGCAGCAGAGGAACATTCTAGAAATAACATAGGAAACAATTATCTGAAAGTGCAGTTTTCTTTCTTTCATGTGAGTCTCAAAATGAAGGTATTCCTGATGCCAGTAATAAAAATATTGCCTTTTAATGGTAGTTCAACAGACAGCAAGAATCATGAATGACTGTGGCTATTCTTGCTGTAGTTCTCAAGATGAGCAGAAGTTTCCAGTGCTTACTTTTCACCTTCAGGAGAGTGGGCTTTTGTTTTCATGTGTTAGGTGTGAGAAAAGTCTCACCAGTTAGTTTTCATTTATATTGGCAGAAACAAGGTGAAAAACAGAGCTTCGCTAAGACCTCCTGCCACAATTAAACAAAAAAGTGTAGCGAAATATGGTTTATTTAGACTTAAACTTGCCACGGGCATAATTCCTACCAAGAAATAATGCCTCTGCTTAGTGTTGGTGGGAAAGTTAAATCAGAAAACAAACAAAAAAAACCCCAACACAAAACCCCCAAACAAAAAATAACCCCCTAAAAACAACAGTTAAAGCCTTGAAGCTTTGTCCCTACTAGTTAGCCCTGCTATGGCTTCGTTGGTTTTTGTTTCAGCTTGACTTAACGCATCCAGTTCCCAGGTATCTGTATGCATTTTCTGTGCCTGTCTCAGCAAAAGCTGGATGAGGACAGAATCTATAGGAAAGGAAGGATAACACTACTCCCTTTCTCCTCACAAGAAACCGCATGCAAGAAGCCAACAAATAGACACACTTCCCATTATTTTTAGAGGCATCTTCAAGAAAACTGTATTCTAGGATTTCTATTTGGAGGTCAAAATACTATTTATTAAAAAATGTCAGCACATCAAGAAAAAAAATGCTTTTCTATAGACTGTCTTATATCTCCCAAATGTTCTACCTAAAAGAGCAAATTCTGGGGATGCAACAGATCCTTTCAAACCAAGAAGAGAACTTCATAGTCTAGTGGGGCCATGCATGCACTAGACATCTATTACCTTTCCACTTTATTAAAAATAGACAAACATGATCAAACCCAAACTGCTCACTAAGCCGCAGACCTGATGAAGCCTCATTTCTTCTGTATTTTTTCTCTATATTTCACACTACAGAAGCTGTTTTCTTTGCCTGTATCCCTGTGCTCCATGAAGCATTTTTGGTCCCCCACAAGTCAACACCTGAAGCTTCTCTAACATCATCGCATCTTTGCCCATCTGCACGTACCAGGGGTAGCCCAGCATCCTGGCTTGTGCAGGAGCACATGCCTGCTGACCACCCAGAGCATACACTGACTCTTCAGCCCTGTGTCTCCTTAGGGGCATTCTCAGGGTCTCTACCCTCTGCCCAACCTGGACGTATACAAGACAAAAAATTTGATAGCTTTGTCTCCGACTAAAAACAGCAACTAAAAGGAGCTCAGCAAGCTAATACACACTCGCTGCTTGCAGTGCCTCCCACATGACTTTTTTGTGCTCAGCTTTAATCTTTAACAGTTTGGGAATACCTACTGTACTGCAGTCATAACTCTGATTACAGCAAATGTAACCTTGTAGAAGGCAGGCAAAGGAGCCAAAATGAAGTCAGAAAAGAAACTCCTTTGTATATTGTATCGATTCCAAAAGCAGCATTCTCAATAGCAGACTGTGTGTGAAGCCTGCTAGAGTCTCTAGAGTTGAATTAAATATCACTGCAAACAAATACCTCCTTCTTTCATACACATTTTGGTTTAAATTTGTAGCTTGACAGGAATGTTCATGTATTATGATAGTTGTACCTATAAAGCACATCACAGGTACTGTACAACCTCATGGAAATTTTCCCTCTGCATTTCCCAATTCTTAGGGTTACACGTGCAGAAATGCTTACAACATCAAAGCATCCAATTATTAGAGCTGTCAGAATCACAGTTTTCTTTCAGTAACTTCCTTTTTACTACATTTTCTTCTTTTACACACAATAATAATTACTGCAGTAACAATGCATGACATATCTTTTGATGGTATTACTGCTAAAAGCCCCAACTATGCTTATTTTGAGGTTTGTAGTTTCAGTTAATAAAGAGACACATAGCAATACACTATGTTAGGATTAGAAGTATGCTCTAAATATACAAGGGCAGCACTGTGCTTACTGTAAAACCACTGATGGTTGCAAAATAAAACCCCTCCTGTAAAGCAAATAACAGGTGAAGTAACTAACAGCCAGATGCAAGCAAAAAACCCCATTCAGCTGACTTTTAAGAAGTACAGGGGTGGGGAAAAAAGGCGATAGGAGAGACGTTCTGAGTCAAAGATAGCCCCTGTAAATTGAATGTTTCTAAAAGGTAGTAAGTTCCTGAGGCAGCAAGGAAATGCAGAGGGGGACAGATTTCACCAAAGCAGGTTCAAGGAAGACTCTGAAGGTCAAATAGCACCAGGGTTAGTAACGAGGTAATTTTTTTCCCAATGGGCAGTCAAAGTCACTCTTGTCAAATATGATAGAAACAGGTGCCATTCTGATGGATGTCAAAGATTGTAGGAGTTGAAATGAGCAGGGAGTTTATTTAAAAAAAAAACACAACACAAAACAGAACAAAAATCCCACAAAAATTCAAGCAAACAAAGTAACTAACCAAACAACAAACAAAAGGCAGGAATCTTTATTATGTAATCAGAGATAATTATGGGACGTTTTAGTCTTTGAAACATACTGTATTGCATTTCACATAATATAAAATTACAGCTGAAACTGAGCTGTAATTATTCCAGAAAAGGTCTTTCATTAGGTCTTTTGCAGTTCTCTGATCTAACTAGCTACAAGCTTCCATGAGACCAAATTTTCTGAGAGCATTTTCATTAGAGAAATTGGTCATCATGGACATCTGCTAGAAAATCCAGGAATATGTCCTTGTTTTATTAACTTTGACAAAAATAAACTAAAATTCTGAATAGAAACAGAGTTTACATCCCTCTATACTTAAAAGTAGACAAAAGAGACGAGACTGTTCCTTAAATTTACACATAAAATGGTGCATGTCATTGTTCCATTTCAGCTGATTTACCTACTCCTACTGCAAGTGTTTTCCTAAAAGCAATAAAGCCTTCCAATGCAAATATTTCCTGCTAGAGCTATGACATACCTCTGGCATATACTGCCTGTTCAAAATAAACAAGTACTGAAAACAGCTTTTTACATCACTGCAAATATAAACCAGGAGCTAGCAATTATTTCTTAGATAATAGTTTTTCTTCAGAAAACATGATCTTAAGGAATAGATGTATTTAATAGATCAGGATAGTCCTGGACAAATAGGTTTGATAGATGACCAGTCTTACGGTCTTACTAAATATGTCACAATAAGCATAGCACAAGGATGTAATATTATTAAGCTGGGATTGAGTATCATATCCATGGGCTTCAAAGTTTCCTCTCTGTAAGCTTAGTAGGTTTTTTCTTACATTTTTAAAAATCTTATTGCTTAGAAGAGTAAGGAGATTTGCAATAGGCTTATCAACACAGAGAATCCCAGGGGAGATTTTTTAATATTTTTTTTCCACAAAAAATTATGTTATTTTCATAATTATTCAGCAGCTGTGGTAATTTGAAAATTTTACCTATTAATGAATTATTATGGCAATCTATTGTAGACTTAAAATCAAACTAACTGCTGCCACTTTCCAACAAGTTTCACAGGCCTTTTGACTGCTATATATGTTTCTGAAGTAAGCTTAAATTTCTCAGATGATAGGACCAGAGAATCCTCTCACTCTTGGTGAGAACCAAGAGTGAGTGATTTGCTCAGCAAGAGTGCTGGGGGATTGCAGCTTTATAACCAAGTGGGACCCTAAAGTCTGTCATCAGCTTTCAAAACCACACTCATAAGCACTTTTGATCTTGTTATTGGGAATATGAATAGAAGCACAGCACACCCCCAAAGCAACAGGAATGGGTCAGACTCACACACTGAGATAGAGCAAACCACAAACTACGACTATTTCCACAGCACTAGCAACTCAGGCACACCACGGCTCAGTCAGCAGAAGCAGCAGCAGCTCCCTAACTCTGCTTTGAGGCTAGCAATTTTGACATGGAATCTATGAAGGGCAAAACACGTCTGAGGTTTCTCTTCTAACAATGAGATCTTAGCCACCCAGCTATAGGTATAATATATAGGCATAACCTGGTGCAAACGACAATCTGAAGCTCAGAAAGTTGCCTATAGTCATCTCAGGAGCCACTGGTACAGTGTTATGCTTTGCTCTTTCTCCTTGACTGTGGTGATGCAAGCACAAGACATTTACAGCCTGGATTCATCTGATGAACTTTGGACTTCTAAGTGCTTTTGAGGTATGATTTATCCCAGGAGATAGATCAGACAAGCTATATCTAGCATTTATTTTACTTCATCAACTCTAATAGGAGTCAAGGGTGCTTAGCCAAGACACAGCTGCTTTGCTGATGGTTTCAGTTAGGGAACCAGCAGGTATCCCAAGTAATCTAATTTCCCTCTAGCTGCAGGTCTCAAAAACCCAAGAAAGTTCCATATGGAAAATTGTATCTATAAACCCTAAAGAAAAGCAATTCATTTGTGAAGTAACATGGGATTGATGTGAACAGACTGGAAGTCAAAACTTCAGGGCTTGTAACTTACAAGATGGCCAGATTCTTCAGATGTTTCTGTTCACTTGAAGGAGAGGCCATGTCTGTGATTACACCAAAAAATGCTTTGAACATCCAGCTGTTTACACTCCTCATTAAAATTCACCCAGCTACCACACATTCCAAAACACAGGAAGAGACACACATTTACTACGATGTATTTACACTAATCTGACCCAGATCAGTGCTACTCATCCATGATCAAATTCCATCTAATGAGAGCAGGCAAAGTGAGTTAAACTTGCAACATAAAGTGCCTCCAGGGTCCTATTTTGAGAACTGAAATATCATTTAACAATCATGTTGTTTTTCTGCAGTGAGTACAAGTCTACTCCTTGAGATTTATTCCCCCATTTCACTGGTTAAGAGCTGTATGCCCTACCATACTCTGCCTCCTAAGAAGGATAATTCGCGGATATGCCTCAAACGTGGTTGGATGAGCACTTTCTGAAGTTGCATAGACCACTTCTCAACAGCTATTTGTCAAGCAGGACCAGATGGTTGAAAGCATTTAAGCATTACAAGGCCTAAACAACTAAGGAGCGACATTACATTACTCAGAGAGCCATCTCTGCTTCACCCAAAGAAAGCAAGCAAGCATAAGATCCTAAATGACCTTGGGGATGGAGTGCTGCACAGGGAGTCCTAACCTAGCACTGAATGTTCTAGCTGATGAAATAACTTGTTAAAGGTGCATCACTGCAACTTCCACACCAAACTAGAGCTCCTGCCTATTCTGCATTCCCTTGGGGGAATTCCTGCAGCTAGGAGGGTGTACAGAAGGAACAGATAAGACTTACCACTGAGATACTTAATTGCATCTTACTCTCCTATGTAGGTATCATCTCAGGATCACAAATGTGGAACTCAAACTCACTCCTTCAACAGTATGGCAATACTCAACAGAAGGGGTATTTACAGCCTTAAAAAAAAAAAGTCCTCATTGCCTAAAACCCTACAGCAAGATTGTTTGCCATCTGCTAATTAAATTGACCGTTTGTCCCTGTTAGAGGCAGCTGTGCTACTTAAAGCAATTAAGATGGCACAGGAGGGAAGTGACATTTTTGGTTTAGGAAGAGAGTGTTTGCAACACTAAGACCATTGAAACGTTCATGGTTATGAAGAGGTGACATTCTTAAGTATGTAATGAAATAAGGCATTCACCAAACATGAGGCCTTTCAGAAGTTCAAATTAAAGAAATGTGTTTACTTGCAGATATCCTTCATTCCTGTTGAGGAGATTTTCACCAAGTAAAAAAATTGTGTCTCTGGCAGTGCAAAGCATTAATAGTCACTGGCCACAGTTTTACAGCATATGCCTTTGTCTTTTGATATAGGACATCTGTGAGCTAGCAAAAACAATAAATCTGAATGTTAGCACAGATAATTTTCCAAGTTTTGGGTCAAATGCTATCAAATGTAACTTATCAGCTCATTAAGATAAAACAAGCCCTTTTGTCATTAGCTATCTGATGAGTTGCCTGGTTCCAGAACCAAGGACACAGTAAACAGGTTATTTGTTTTTTCCTGTAGCAGAGTGCAAATGCTTAATGTCCACTAGTTATCCTTATAAATCATACACAGGGAAATCATTGCTTGAGCCCTTGCTAGAAGAGGGGAATGTAATGATTTCAGCGTGTTTCAAAGAGACATTCCTAAAATAGCTGTTCTGTCATTTTATCGCAGTATAAGGCCTGAGCTTACTGGTTGGGTTCTCTGATCTGCAACCATACTAGTTTTGACCTTGTGAGACTTCAAGCTACTCAGTGACAGGTGGTTAAGCTGTATACTTTGAAAGTAGTGGTGTTTGTGTTTCATAGGCGGCATCCTTCTCTGAAAAAAATGAGCTGCAGCCATACAGAGCTCTTTGCCATGGGAAATTGTCCTTTTTGGGGGCATAGAGTGCCGTGTCCACAGTCACAAGCCTTTGCAGATATAAGACGTGGGAAAGAAAGAGTTGTGCTGTATGGAGTGACGTAAAAGAGTCACCATTGTAGAAAGGGGAACTTGAGTACAGTCCATAATAGCTGAAGAGCTCCAACAAATGATGCAGTGAAGCTGCATGTCACGTCTCAGGTTGTATGCTGGGGTGGCTGTAAAGAAGATTTAAAAAACATAAAATCTTCTTTTAATACGTTTTACAAAAATATGTTCTTATTTTAGAATCTACATATCGTCACCAAGCTACCATTGATGATGAAGTGGTTTCCATGGAGATACTAGATACAGCTGGTCAGGTGCGTGGGTACATGTACTATTATCCAATAATTTGGTTCAGATAGACGGCAGAGAAGGGGAGTGTGGCAGTGGCAGCTGTGTGGTGGGTGGCAGGTGTGCTCCACCTCTGGAGACTGAGATTTTATTCTGAGCAAAGCCCACACTCATCCACGATTACCAGCTTGCAGCTGGACCCAGCATGCAGGATCCAGACCCATCTGCAAGGAAACCCTACTTAGAATTTTCAAACACTGGAATAACAAACAAATCAGGGTTTACTCTGGGATTAAAATGATTTTGTTCTCACTCTTTGGTTCACAGCCAACCCAACAACATGTTAATATTATTGACAAAGTCAGTCTATTTCCACAGCCAAGTTGTGAGGCTTGACAGCCTCAGTCTGTGATTCCCATCAAAATGAAGAGCAGTTTTGTCATAGTCAGGTCTCCCTTCCTTTCAAGACATGGCAGCTGCTCACACTGCACAGTCCTGGGCAGTTTGTGTGCTGGGTATTGTTCAACAGAGACTGTTTTCCAGTTGCCTGCTACCAGCCTGTCCACAGGCAATCCATGGCGCCTTGGTAGAGTTAATCTCTATGCTAGATGATAAAAAGTAAAGTATAAGGTAAAACAGATGTACATGACTTTGTGGCTTTGGAGGACCAACGTCTGTCTGAAGGCCTGATGTCTTCTTCATAAATCAAATTCCTAAGGCTGGTCTCTGTCTTTTCAAAACAGGAAGATGCTATTCAGAAGGAAGGACACGTGCGATGGGGTGAAGGCTTCGTGCTGGTTTATGACATCACGGACAGAGGCAGCTTTGAGGAAGTGCTGCCACTTAAGAACTTGTTGGATGAAGTTAAAAAACCCAAAAATGTCACGCTGATCCTGGTGGGGAACAAAGCAGACTTGGATCACTCCAGGCAGGTCAGCACAGAGGAAGGTGAAAAGCTGGCCACGGAGCTAGCGTGTGCTTTTTATGAGTGCTCTGCTTGCACAGGAGAGGGCAACATTATGGAGGCCTTCTATGAGCTCTGTCGTGAGGTACGGCGTCGAAAGATGGTCCAGGGCAAGACTCGGAGACGAAGCTCCACCACTCATGTCAAGCAGGCAATTAACAAGATGCTTACCAAAATCAGCAGCTAAAAAGAGCTGTACTAAAGAAGAGAAGCATTTTAGTGCATATTAGCTTGGAGTAGGGATGAGGCAGGGAGAGCACATTTAATTAAAAATGGTCAAAGCTTTGCAATTAAAAAAAATAGAAAAGACAAACCACACCGCTTTTCTGAGTAACATGATGTCAGACTTTTTTCTTATTTTGAAATGCATTTAGCCACACTGCTCCTGGCTAATGTGGAGAAAAAAAAAACAACACAACAATAAAAAACAACAAAAACAGCCAACAAACCAAACCAAACAAAAACCGCCCAAACAACACATGAAAAGAAAAATAAAAGCAAACTCCAAAGGACTAGATGATTGCAGGGATTGGCACTGACAGAGCATCTTCTGCTTCTACAAGGCTGTCTCCAATTCCCATGCAAATCAGTAGTGCCTAAACGTCATTTCAAGCCAGCCCACTTCTCAGTAGTCACTGGAGAGTGAGATTCGGCCCCCAGTCCATCAACAACCGTCACAGCTGGTGTTCTCAAGGACTGAATACACTTAAAGGCTTCTGTGTTGTACCAAAAGTTCATCTGACACCTTTCACCAGCTCTAAATTGGTGCATTGTGCACTTTTTACTCCAAACTGTCCTTCCTTGTTATTTTTGTCACATCTATGAGTGCTGATGTTCTTAGCAAGGGATGTAAAAAAATACAAGAAAGTTCTATTTCATGGAGTGCTTAGCCAGCAAGACACACATTTCAATACAGCTGAAGTTAAGCTGCTTTTCCAGACTCTCTGAAATTGCAGAATTCATGAAGAAGTAATCACAGAATTGTTGAGGCTGGAATAGACCTCTGAGATCATCAAGTCCAGCCTATGACCTAACACCACCACATCAACTAGACCAAATCAGCTAGTCCAGTGGCATTTCATCATTTCCCCCTCAAAGTGCAGTACTGTACTTGGGTAAATGGGAGTATACGTGTTGAGAAATCAAACTGAAAGAAATAGCCATATTACTACTGATTTAGTTACGGTTAGTTTTTAGCTTTTGTTTACATTTTTGTTTTGGTCTTACTGCAGTTCAAGTAGTTCCTCTTACATCTTACGCTGAAGAAGAACTGAATCCATGGGAAGGCAAGTATTTAAAGTCTTAGCCCAAATGTAAATCAGATGTGAATGGCCTCTAACATATCAAAAGGCTGTAATTTCCATCTGTTTAAACTTCCAGATGTTGCTTGAAGCACTCTCTGTGGTTTAAACCAGCATAGGGGGTTTTTTGTGATTCTTATCTGGCACATTGAAGTGAAAGATTTCAGTGCCTGGGATAAAATATGTCCATTTTTTTCTCCTCCCTCAATTATCTCATGTAAGCCAGCTATCAAGTTTTTCCTCCTGTCTACTTGGATTAACTGTGTACTAAAAGGTGCAAGATCCAAGACTGGAAGATTTTCATTGAGATTGTGCTGGTCTCCCACCAGTTGTGTTGCATCCCTTTAGGCAGCGTGGTGTGCAGCTCAGACTGGCATCATGTAGAATCACAGACAAATGTTGGGATAACAAATGGGAATATTAGCAGTATTCTCCTTTGAGGAGCCCCCTTGTAGCAACTCCTTATAACTTTATTCTCCACCGCTTTGTACTTCATATGGTTATTTGCCTCTATGAGGAAGTAACACCAAAAGTCTCTCAAACACTAATTGCCACAGATGTTGGAAAGTGAGGATATCTGGTTTGATAGCACTTTATACAGTTATAGGTAGCCATATAAGTGGTGGAACAGTCTGAAGAATTAAGCCTTTATGTCCCTGTTGACAAAGTCCCAAGTCAGAACTTTTTTCAAAAGATTCAGCTTAAAGATGTTTTACCAAAGTAAATTTTGTTAAGCATTCTCTTTTATCCAACCAGCATCAAAGAACACCACATTCGGATGTATATTTTATTTGTGCTGTTGTTTATTTTCTCTGTTTCCCCTCTTCTAGAGAGTGAAAACTCATTTCACTCTTCTGGAATCAATGTCTATATTTTGGTCCTCACATTCAGGTGTGTTGCTGTACATCAGCTAGACATGTTGCAATGGAAACTTCACCATGTGCTTCTGGGCAGGGGGTTCTTGCAACAGATGAATATCACTATGACCATGACACATCTGTTCCCAAACTATTTGTCATAGCTCTAAATTTTGTTATTAACAACAAAAAAAAAAAAAAAAAGAGGTTTTGCTATTTTTAGTCCTACTAGTAATGCAGAATCAATACAAGTATAAAAGAAAGAGCTAGAGCTAGTGCCTGTTCACACACCAGTAGCCATTAGCTGAAGGTCTGAACTTGCAAATGTGTACGTTACAATGTCAGGAGCCAGAGCGAGCATTTGTAAGTTGAGGCACTAAGTCATTCTGTTATCTTCCAAATAATTTCTGTTGCATGAATCTGAAGTAAACAAAATCCTTACCTGCAATTCCATGGCAACATAGCTGAGAGGAAAGTCTATGTTGGTATGCTAAGCAATTGATTTATCCCTCTCTAAGACAGCTTCGACAGTTCCTTTCTCTGAAAACCTTTCTTGAGGTTCAGAGTTGAGCTTCATTTAAAATACAAAAAGGAAATATATGAATGACAAGCAAAAATAAATTAATTAATCATTCATATTAGGTGAATTGAAAGGAAGGAGAGGCTAAGTTATGGCCCTAATCCTTTTGAGAAGAATCTCAGCAAATTATATCTTCTTTTGTCTGTATAGAGAAATTATGAAATCCTGGTGAAAGAAAATGTTCCACCGTGCAAACATGACTTATTACATAAAGAACCTCTAATAAAAATAGTAACATTCCTTTGCAGAGACTGAATTTGGAAACTGACGAACATGATAAATAGTCAAAAAAGGAGGCTTCTATTTTGTGACCTTTCCTCCCACACAAGCACAAATTTCTTTACTTAATTACTGATTAATTTTTTTTCCTTGGTATAATGGGCTTCTTGTCAAGCCAGTTATAATATAGTTATATTATAATCTGTTGATGCATATTACATAGTATTAAATGCAATCTGATTTACTGTTGCTCACAGTGTTGCAACATATTATTGGCAATGCTATAAATGTGTCATATTTCTACAATGTGCAAATTGAGCCAAAAAGTGCCCAAGCATTGAAAAGGCCAAGTGCAACATGAACCCACATTCAGTAGCCTTTCCACAGCAGTCATAAACAGTTTAAATTCTGTTTCTGCTGCTGCTCTTTAAATGTACATATATGACACTAACATTAAATTCCTCTCCTCTGCCTGTTATCATTTCTACAGAGAGAGGATGGGAAGGATGCTAAACAAAAAGGGGGAGGAAAGGTGAAATGGATACTTGTTACCTACAACAAGTTGACTGTCATTTATGAAGTTTTTAAATATATATCTTCAATTGTTGAAGAGTTAGTCATGCCCATGCTGCAAGACCTGGATCAGGAACCAAGACTTCCCTAGAACTCTGAGAATCTTCGTATCTGGGGGTTCAGTGCAACCACAGATGGAAGTGAGTATCAGCCACTGCATTTGCACCTGGATCCAGACAAGTTGTCCCCAAACCTGGGGATAGTTGCACCTGGCAGTTTGCTACAAGGCTAGTTGATTTTTATATATATAATGATCTGTATGCATTTTTACATTAAAAATATGAAAGCTTGTGCTTGTAGATAATATATAAGAAAAATAAAAATAAAAAT
>WEIS01081506.1:0-26162 GCA_013389965.1 Todus mexicanus
CCTGCCCCTCTGCTTCACTCTGGGGAGACCCCGCTGCAGGAGTCTACTCAATTAAGAAAGCTCCTTTAGTCCTTAGAAAGTGGGCATGGAAAAGAGCAGTGATTGGTCTGCCTAGAAGGTGCTCGCTCCACGGAGGCGAAGCGTGACACTGCCTGGTGCAGTGACAAGCCATCGCAGCTTCGCTTGCCATGCAGCCCTTTTCCTCGGCATGAAACAGCAGTTCCCTCTCCCTACCCCCCCTTTGCTTTGTTTCCTTTTTTTTTTTTTCCCTCTTCCCGTCAAATATTTAAGCAGAGGTTTCCTTTCTGGTGGTGTGCCAAGCAGCATTCCAGCTCTGCTCCCTTGGAAAAGAAAAAGGCTGACCCCCATTTCCATAACCAAGGAAGGGACAGGTAGCCTTTGTTTGCGTTCCAGAGCAGGACTGTTTTTCTTAGATTCGCACCAAAA
Source organism: Todus mexicanus (assembly GCA_013389965.1). NCBI lineage: Eukaryota > Metazoa > Chordata > Aves > Coraciiformes > Todidae > Todus > Todus mexicanus. The sequence continues at coordinate 448 of WEIS01081506.1, forward strand.
GAGGAGAAACGATTCTGTTATTCAGAGGAGGAATTAACCAGTGACCCCAGCGGCAACGGCAGCGAGATGGGTGGTACGAGCCGAATGCTTTTTGGTGATGAACCTTTGGCTTCGGCCAATTCCTTCTCTCACCCATTTCCTCTCTCCTCTCTCCCCACAAGATTTCCCTTTCTTTTTCCTTGTGTTTGAGGCATGTCAAACCCTGGAATAGCCCTCACAGGCATTAGTCACCAGTGATTAAAATAGCCACTAAGCCGGCAAGAGCCTGCGATGATTTGTGCTAAATTGGGTGTATCTCTGTTTGTAGCAAGGGCTGCTAATTTGCAAACCTCCCTTGTTATTATCATTGTTTTTTATTAAAAGTATCAAGGGGCTCCAGCTGACATTAAAGCTTCATTTCATCCGCTGCTGAGGAAGAGTTTGTCATCTAGATAGGCATGGTAAAAACGGAGAGATGGACTGTCTGGTCCATATGGCTGAAGCACAGAGGTCCTGTTGGTGGCCACCTAGGAGAGGGAAACGGCAGAGCTGAGGAATAGGCTCAGGTCCCCCTGGTTCTGAGTAGGTTCTCAGGTGGGTGACTGCTTGTCATGTCCCCACTGACAGCGAGAGACTCGATGACCCAGCACAAGGCAGAGCTGCTGCCAAGCTGGGTCCTGTGCTGGAGGTGAAGGTGGTGCTTCTGGGAGGCAACAGTGTGTGCAAAGATGGCAAAAAATCAGAAACACCAAAAAAAGAAGCGACATTGTTGGGGTTTTGTGATGATAAACTCATCTGAAAGGGTGCAAATCTCACTCTTGGTCCAGCGAAGTATCTAAAGCTGTAATTGAAGATATGTTCTTGCCTATCCTCACCTATAGAATGGAGACAGTGATGTGACTTCATGGCGACTATGTGTAGTTTAAGGGTCTGGTTTTATAGATACACGTCGTCTTGGACCTTTCCTGGTGACCTGAGTGAAAAGCCCATTTATTTTAAGGATGACTGATACATACTGACCGAATCTATTAAACACGTCAGGTTCCCCTACCGTCATTAGCATCTGTAGGGGCTAAGGGTTTCATTTCTAGCACCTAGAGGAAGCTGTGGGGATTTGTCCCAGTTTTCAGCTCTTTAACAGGCTAAAATAACCCTGTGGTTTCTATTGCTCGAAGACTTGGGTTCTGTCCCTGCTGATGGCTCATGGATGATACACATCTTTGATGCAGAACAGAAATTGGAAATCTTGTGAGAACAACTCAGGTCAGGCTGCGAGTCTATCAGGAGGGTTTTTCCCTTCACATATCCACTTCCAGCTGAGAGGAAGTAACAAAGAATGTGTTTAAAATCAATGGAATTAGGTGAACTTCTTTGACTCATAATAAAGATTTGAATTTTTGGAGATTTTTAAGTGAAGTTTTGGCTCTGGCTTTGTTTTGTCTGCAGTAGTTGCGTATCTCTAGCTGTAGAATTAACTGCAAGGTCTAAGCAGGATCGCTCAAGGTCTGCAGCTCTCTGCAGCGAGCATTGCTTCTGCTGCCAGTACTGATGGTGAGAGGGCAAATTTTCATTACTCGTTGTTAATTTGTGTGTGAATATGTGGTGAATTGAGCTAAGCAGAGAAACCAACCTGCAGGCGATTTAAATACAGCAGTACCTAACTTGAGACAGATGCCACCAGATTGAAACCGTGAGCACTTTGCTCAGAGTGAAGGGGATCCCTATGCTGATAAACCATTAAACACTGAGATGTGATTCATCTTCTTGCCATTGATGAAGCTCGAGTGTGGACTTCAAGAAAAACATGTTTTTGGAGCTCAGGGAGAGTGTGGGAAATGTTGTACTGAGCCTTGAGCGTGGAGAGCTGAGCAAGTTGAGTGATGAGGCTTGGGAAGGCTTCAGAGTGGCTGCGGATGGATGTGCAGGGACAGACGAAGTGAGGGTGAGCTGTGAAAATTAGTCAAAACATCTCTTGTCTCTAGCTGGTTTATTTTGTTTTTTCTATGAAAAAGTCTTGGGGATGGAGAATGGATATTTGGTTGCTGGCTTCTCCAGCTGGCAGCGTGCCGGGTTGGGTTTGGTAATGCCATGGAGCTGGAGATGGTGGAGCTTGCTCCTTCTGACTGCAGGATTTGGGGGGGTTGTGCTGGCTGGACACTACCCTGATGTGCTGGCACCAAGCATCTTGCCAGTTCATGCTATTGTAACGTGAACTGTCCCGCTGGGGTTTATCCTGCCTTTATGGTGGTTTTAGCCCTCACTTGATTACTGAGAGGCAAGGATGCAAAGAATCTGTCAAGTAGCAAAACTACCTTTTCATTATACATTTGCAAAGAGAAAACCTCAAAATATGCTGAGAATCTACCCCAGGGGAAGGAGATCTCCAAACCTCCTATTAAGATACCACCACAGCACCTCATCTTAGCGAGCTAAGAGCTCTCATTAGATCCTTCCAAAGCCACGTCCCAGCTACAGACTTGCTTCCTCGAATACCCTGGGGGGCGGGAAGAGGAGGGAAGAAAAAGAAAGAAAAACCCCATCCCAGCCCACTTCCAAATGCAGTTCAGTCGACACTGATTATAGAACGTGATTGATCAAGTTGAGGAGTGAGCTGAGGTCAGAGCCTCCCCGTACAGTCAAGGAGCTTTTTGTGCACACATGGGAGATGAGGGTTGTGTTTGTTTCTTGAAAAACCCTCAGACGCTCTCCAAAGAATTCCAAATTTAAAGCAGCATAAAATGCTCCATCAAATGTGTTTTACAGTCTTGACGTCGCTGCCTGTTTGAATCTACCCCAGTGGCTGTTTCGGAGAGCTTTTGAATCATCTCTTGGTTGCACTTTTGCTGCTGCTGGGCAGAGTCTTCGTGGAAAACGAGGATGGTTGTTTTATAGTCCTGTCTGGATGGGGGAACCTTGGAGAAGGCTGCTTCACCCGAGGTCGCTCAAAACATGTAAAATATATTCTGCCTCCAAAAATAAATAAGATAGTTAAATATGGCTGGGCCAGGGTGTGAAGCAGGAGTCAACAGGACATCTGGGGCCGAGGACTCGCTTTCAAATTGAATAGAGAACGCAGCATGGCTGTCACATAAAGATGTTTTCTGAAGCTTTTCTTGTTTCCCCATAGGGCCCAGGAGTGGGACCAGGCATGGTGGAAGTCAAGAGAGATTTCTATAGGAGATCAGATGGAAAATCACTCTCCCAGCTGGATGTCCTCAGCACTGGTGAGTTCCTAGAGGTAGTAAGCATGCTGTTAGCTTTCCTGGAGGTACCACATCCTGGTCCCTTACCAACAGTTTACTCATTCACATAGCAAAGGGACTTTCTGCTGGTCCACTTAAAGCTTTTCCATTTTATTTCAACCATTTATTCACTTGCGTTGTGTCTTGTATGAAATACTTGAGACTAAGACTTCCAAGCCCAGAGACTGGTTGACTGGGTGTAGATGTGGTGCTGGTAAGCAGTGTTAAAATGCGCTGCGATGGGACATGATCTGAACATCCCTGTGCCCCGACAGGAAAATCAGCATCTCGCCTTTGTGTCACTTGTTGTTTTCCAGCAATATTTTGACTCTGCCTTAGCCTTTATGTAGCAGCACGAAACCATTCTCCCGCGGCATTTCTTCCATTCCACAAATAGGCAGAATGGAGGGGAGAGGAAGTATGGCCAAGGGCTCTAAGGTTAGGAGCAACAGGACAGAATTAGACATGGCAAAATTGCAGTTCAGTCTGAAGGAAGAAGACTTGCGATGTGTAATGCTTGAGTCGTGGCTCGGACTTGCCTGTGGTGGGGTTGTGCTCACAGGGAGACAGCTTCTGCCTTAGAACCATTTACAGTCCAGAGAGGCAACAGGTGAGATACGACGAGTGTTGCGATCCTGGCTCTTCAGAGAGAGGATTTAGATATGAAGAGTTAAGATTTTGCCTTTTTAGATCAGCAGGACCTTTCCTGCAGCCGAGAGTAGAGTTTTGCTGTCAGCCTTTTGGCCAACGTGTGTGTGGTGTGTCCGTGCTGGGGGCCTGGTTCATCCTTCTGCATGTGGTCCAGTGTTCACCTCTAAAACATGAACTAAATCCTCATTTTAGAGGTAACTCAGGCTTCTGCATGAGTGTTGTGCCTGATGTTACACATTTGTAAGTTGTTCTTTGTCCCGTGGTGTGCTCAAGCACCATCATACTGCAGGCCAAAACCTGTGAATGGTCTCTGCTCTTGACAGCAGATTGTCCCTCCAGGGAGGAGACACCCAAAGCCCAACGCGCGGGACGTGCTCTGGAGCTGCCTGTGAGCTGTGGGTGCAGATGTGTGCGGGATGGCCTCACATTGATGCTAATTCAAGCCTTACGTGGTGTGCATGCGGTCAGGTCCTTGTGCCAGGGAGCTGTGCAGCTGCTGGCCAGGCAGGGTGGGACATTTCCATAGGGATGTGTCTGGTGGGGATATGGAAGCTCAGCTCTTGCCTTTCAGCACTCCTGGGTTAGCTGGCTTGAGGTTGGAGCCAGGCTGCAATCACTCGAGTTATTTCTGCAATGAGGAATATGTGCAGAGTCAAGCAAAAAACATCGTGGAAGAAAGAAATTACCGGCCAAATATAGATTATTTCATTTTTGAGGGACATCATCCAATCCACTTAACTTCTCAGCCATTCAGCAACTTTTAATGTGCATTAATGCCTATATTTATTATAACCATGTATGCTAACAGCCTAGCCTGTATTACATCTCTCTTGCTTGTTATTGGCATATACCGTTAGACAGGGCAATGCCTTTTCTGTTCTCTAAGGCGCTGAGCACACAAACCCCTTCCTTGTAGGTATTTCCTGATGGATTTTAGCCCCTTTTTGTACAGCAATAGGCAGAAGAGAGTGGGAACAGAGGTCGGTAACTGACCATGGGCTTATTTCTTTTAAATGCATCTTCTGGCACTGATTCTGCCAAATGTGCGGATAGTTACTTGTGATGGCTTTGATGTGCTCCGAGCATGTGCTTGAACTTAAAAGGTGAGCTTTGTATTTTGCAGAACAATTGTCCTAATGCTTTATTTGAGGGTAAAACTGAGAAACTGCTGAATTGTGCCATCTGCTTGGGCCAAAGCAGCGTGGCAGACAAGGAGCTAAACCCAATTAATTACAAGCCCCGCATAAATACAGAAAAACTCAGAGACTTGCTAATTAGCGTCTTAGAAACCTTGTTGAAAATCGGTAGACACCATGAGATAAAATATGGAAACTTTTCCTCTGATAAAGCTAAAAAGCGGTGAGCTTTCCTCTGAAATACTGCAGCAGAAGCACTGCTGCGATACATGTATTTATGCCATGAATAAAACGCCTGATGAAAACTAAGCTGGGAGACAGAATAAGGGCTTGAAGCGGGCCAGGATCGTCAGGACGCTCCATCTGCTTTGCATCATTGAGCCGGGCAAAACATCAGAGCATATTGGCGAATCTGGCAGACGTCATGTTATTTTTATGTCATCCTTATTCTTCCAGGGCCTGATCCAAGCCTCGCTGAAGTCCGTAGAAATGAGTGGGGCTTCCCTTTACATCAGCGAGCTTCAAATTGGTTCCTTCCTGGGTCACTGGTAACGTCAGGAGTCCGCGGTGGGTCTTGGAGGCATTTTGACGGAGCAGTCGGGTGCAACCGTGCTTTGGATTCTTAATACTGCATTTTGATGGTCTTGTTGTTGATGTATGGTGATGGCTGGAGTCCTGGAGTAAACTGAAATGAGGAGCATAACAAACTGGAAAGTGCATCCTGGTTTAGAAGCTAATGAGATGGTTCCCAGAGGTGCTGAAATTCAATGGGATTTGGAATCCCAAGGACCCTATTATTTTGGAGAATGGACCATATGCTTTCAAGGCGTTCAGGCAGCTCTGAAAACTTCATCCATCACTTCTATGAAGAGCAGCGTAGACCTTATGTAATGCCACGGGTGGCAGCCAGAACTGTTGAGAGTAAAACCCGCAAAACGGCCTGATCTTCTATTGTTTCTGAAGGTGCGAATTCCGCTTTTCCTGATGTTAAGTAACTTTTGGGTGTTGTCCTCTTCTGTGAAAAGAGGAGTCTGCTGTATGTTGCAAAAAGATGTTTATAAACCCTCTCAGATGCCTGTCAATCCCAGTGTGCCTCCTTACTCCTGTTCTGTTTATTTATGTAGACACATCTCAACCCAACGATCTTACGCTTATTAATCAAGGTGATTCAGCCCATGCCTCCCACTGTCTTCCTTTGATTCCAATCTTATTCCAAAAAACAGCCCTAAATATCACTGGAGTTACTCATAAACCGTGGTGCTGCTCTGCATGAGTAAGACGATTTGAATCTGGCCTGGAGTAACGTTACTAATTCTCAGCGAGAAGCAGAGCTAGACAAAGATTGCAAAATATTGTCCATTAATCTGCTCTTGAATTTTTAAACATATTTTTTTGGTCTCTGTTCACTCGTGGATCTCTGAGCTAATGAACTTGTTGACAGGAATGTTCACCATAACAACCCATTTACAGCAAATATTGCAAGATCTTTGCACTCTTTCCTTCATTCAAAATAATACCAGTCTCCCTCCCCAAGAAATGACCTTCCTGTTTGAGAGTTTGGTCATTAATTGTGAATATTCACGTTGGTAAGATGTTTTGTTTGTTTTTCTAAGTCCTCCTCCAGTGAGAAAACAGAATGAAACTGCTTGAAGTAGAATTCAACAAAGCACAAGACCTTGGAGGTCTGATGCCAAGAGAAAGAATGGGCCTGAGCTTGGAGCTGGGGGGAGATGTGGAGATCAGTCCTCTGTCCACTAAAGGCTTTGCTGAGTGGGAAGGCAGCAGTGCTGCTCTCCACGTAGGAGCTCTCTACCTTGTGAGACACCAAAAGGTCAACAGCTTTCAGGACCTCTGGCAGGCTGGGATACTCATGAAGGATGCCTAATACTGACAAATCATCCGCTTGTGACCCAGCTAGAACAAAACAAAACATAGATGTAGAAATGAGTTAGTTACAAATTCTTTACCTAAAGACATCCTTTCGTCTGCTGGTGGATATTTTCTTCGCAGAGATTATTCATGGAGCAAGGTTCTAAAATAAAAATTGAGGAGGATGGAGCAAAGCTGGGCTTTGGTGAATACATCCAAACCCTAGACACATTGCAAACAATCTGAGCCTGTTCCCAGGCAACTCCCAAGTAGAAAATAGGCACAACTGCTCCCAATGGGTTTCTCTATGATTTGTTTGCCTACCTGTAGGATCTTCTTCAGAGCCAGGCAAAAGCAAAGGAGGCGCAGTTGTTGAACTCAGATTGCTCAGGATCTGGCCTGTACCGAGAGCTATACCCACACCGAGCTTCAAATTTCAAGCAGTTTGATGTGGCCTTTTAGAGAGCAAAAAATGGTTAGAATTTTTATGACAATAAGCAAATGCAATTTTTCATTCTCTCCTCATTTCAGAAGGTCTGAAGGGATTTTACTCAACTTCCTCTTCTACCTTCAGGCAGAGACCAAATCTGAGAAATTACAGCCCAAGTTTGGAAAGTTCTCAGGAGGTGCAAATCAGGGGCTCCTGATGGGAAGCTGCTGTTCAGCACACTTTGTTGTCACGCGTGCTTCTGGTTAAGCTGCTGCAGACCAGGTGCCTCTTCAGCCTTTCTTCATCCTGATTCACATCCTTCCAGCAGAAAAAGTCTCTCATCAAAATGGGGGAGGGTTTTGCCTTGTTGAGACCAAGCTGGGTAGAAGGTAGTCGGGATCTGGCCTTGCATTGCTGGGAATTATCCACTGACTTCTAGAGTGCAACATCCAGTAGAAAAATGGAAATCCATAAATACGTTGCCCCAAACTTGGCAAGGTCAAATATGGCCTTGTTGTTTACTCAGAGGGTTTTGCCACTGAACCTGTCAGCCCCAGACAGAACTACAGGGATGGCTCAGGGGGAGGAGATGGATTCAGGGGTTCTCTCTTTAGGCCAAGTCCTGAAACCTAGGATAAACTATAGTTTCGACCTTTGATGATGTGAGACTTAATAGGGTTAGTATTGATCTACTTTTGCAATGTTGAGTGTTTGGGACAGTGTGATGTGCCCTCACCAAGGGCAATCATAGGCCTTAGAAATGTCTGAATGCAGCTGGTATTATTTGCAAGCCCTATTTAGACACTCATGTTAAGCCATTTTGGCAAAACACGCAACACGCCAGCAGTATGGAAAAGAGACCATAGAACTGGAAAAATTTGCTGTAAATTCACTGTTGTTACATCCGCCGATTTGGAAAAAAAATCCATGCGAAGGCGCAATCCCTAAAATAAATGAAAGAAAACATCTCCTAGCTGCCGGCAGGCACCGGAGCTCCCCAACAGAGGCTGTCAGGGAGCAGCAGGAACAACTGCACACAACTCCTCGGCCTCAGCAACCGGCATTCACCCGCCTCAGGGGGGTAGATGTGCTCTTTGCCATTGGTGTAGGTGGCTGATGCTTCAATCTCTTCCTTGGCTGTAGCCACCTAGCCCTGATTTGGGATCCTGCGCTGCTCCAGGCAGAGCTGGAGGAGACAGAAGGCGTGAATGGACAGCCAAGACCGAGCGCGGCCAAGGGACTGGCTTGGCTCTGGAAGGCAAAACGCAAGCTGAGCCATTGGAGCCGGCTGTACACAGATGAGAAGGAAAATGCACAAAGTGATAAATAACTTTGCTCAGGCCGCCAGGAAGGGCTGCCAGAACATTCTCGCTTGGCTATGCTCTGACTTGGCTCGCCCTCCGCCGCCGGCCCCCCTCCTGCACAGACGAAGTGCCGGGCCAGAGCCACGCATGCATCTTGAGGCCGGCTCGCCCTGTCCCCCCCGCTGCCCAGCCTGTCCCTCAGGTGGCTGCCTCTGCCCACGCTGCCCTCCCTCTGGATGGGCGGCTCAGAGGGGCACCTGGCAAAGAGATATAGAGGCAAAAAAAGGAGGTTTTCTGTTAGCTTGGGTTGCTTTTGGAGGAGCCACCTCTCTCGTTGCTCTCCCAGCAGTGTCGATGGCATCTGTCTCTAGGGGTGACATCCCTTGCTGCCTCCGCAGGGGGCAAAAGCCCACCTGCTGCAAGGGTCAGCTCTGCACCCATTCCTTACAAAGGCCAGTAGCACACACAACTGATCCAGGAGGTTTGGGCAGAGATGGACAGACACCTGGGTCTTCACTCATGAGGACCTGGCAGTTTGCAGAGCAGCATCGGATGGGCGGATGGAGTCATTGCACAGGGTGTGCAGAATGACAATGAACAGAGCAACCTGATGTAGTTGCAGATGTCCCTGCTCACTGCAGAGGGGTTGAGATGAGCTTGAAAGGTATTCCAACCCAAACCGGTCGTGCCAGTGCCACGTGTGGCAGCACAGAAATAAGTGATGCTTCCTCTGGGGTGTGACCGACTTGGTGGCTCAGCAGAGTGGCAGGAGAGGTGAATCTAGAGGAGATTTTATCAGAGAAAAGAAGTGTCTGCATTTCTCAGTCTCAGTTGGCAGCTCCAGTTTGAGAAAAGCTATTGTTGCAGGATTTCCAGCGTCTTGTTGCCTCTCTGATCTGTGATGCACATTGAACATGTGTCTTTGTTTAGTTGCCCATTATCTAACCTAGATTCCCTCTCCCCCCCAAGAGATTGAAGTGAATTCAGGGCACACAAATGGTTTAATTTATCATTTTCCAATATAGTCTCCCTTGCACTTCTGTATAGCTAAAATAATTTGTCGTCAAGTTATCCAGTTACCACCTCATTTTATATGCTCCATAATGAGCTATTTGTAATGATCCATACTCTCAAGAAGTCTAAATAACCCCTATATTGCCATCTCACGACACATAACTACTAAACATTTCCAGCAGTACTGAATCATCCCGATCCCTGGGAGAGCTGTGGACGCGATTCTACAGAAATTGTTTGCTACCAGAAAATCCTTTTTCAAGAGTACCCAGTTTGCTTTTGAAACCCTATAGACTTAGGGAAAATTCGAGGGGAAAAATTCTATTGTAGCAGATTTGGTTTTGTTGTTCCAAATTACATTTCTTTGCTGTTTTACTTCTTGCTGTCGTGTGCTCCTTTTACAATGGGTCTGCATTTCCACAGGACGCTGCTTGTAGCAGCAGCATGTTGAAGGTTATGGGCATGGCCTTGTGCTAATAATTTGTCTGATATATTGAAATGCCTGGAGTACTCCAGTTAGTGCACATTCATCCTGCATTTGTCCTGCATGCTACAAAATGCCCAAGTATCCCTATGAAAAGAGAGAGGTGATCTTAGAAAGTGGTTCACCCTGTTGCCCAGCATCCAGGTAACCTTTTGCTGTAGCTGCCTCACCTCCTGGTAGCTGAGGCATTATATTATTCTCCTACTTAAACATGGTCCTTAATTAGATCATTTAGGTGCCTAGAATGGCTCAGGTTGAACCTGGCTCGAGCATTTCTTTTGTTCTTCCGTTGTTGGGTGTCAAACTGTTTTGCTCCCACGTAAGCAAGAGACCCCAGCACCCTTCCTGACGCTTTAAAGGCTGTTTTCTGACCAGCCAGCCTGACGTGGTGGCTGCCCTTGGGGATTTAAAACGTTAAGCTATTTCTCCTGTTATTTCATGGCATGACTTGGCACGATGTGACATCCTTGTTTGGCTTGAGCGAGGGACCGGTGCCTTGGACAGCCTGACAGACAGGCAGAGCCTGCTGCCTGCCTGCATACTGCTGGAGGAACCCCCTGGGGTGGCCGAGGACCATTGCCAGCTCCGCGCTGAATTAACATCTTCACTAAGGAGCGGGCAGGGAGACGAGGCAGCTGCCAAGAGAAGGACAAGGAACACTGAAAACCCCGGCGTCCTAGCTGCCGAGAAATCAGCCTTTTGAAAATAACCACAGTAGGTTGTTCTGGTCAGTCAATGAGATAAATAATCAGAAGCCACCCTGTTCCACAGCGAGCTGTGACGCTCCAGATGAATGTAAATACGGGAAGTTGTTACAGGGGAAATTGCAGTAGCTGAAATCGAACTGAAATTGTTTGTACACAGAAATGATCTGAAGGCATAAAATCCCCCTCTGCTCTGCCCCAGGGAGGCCACAGCTGGAGTCCTGTGTCCAGTGCTGGGCTCCTCAGTTCAAGAGAGACAGGGAACTACTGGAGAGAGTCCAGAGGAGGCTCTGAAGGTGCTGAGGAGCCTGGACCATCTCTGTGCCCAGGAAANACAACATAAACCTTAAACTTGAATCTTTCTGGTATTTTAGCTCTTCTTTTACAACTGTATTTCCAATGGTAATACAAGTGCACGTAGCGCTTTGTTCAGTTAGAATAACATTGTTTTTCTTCTTGACCCTTCAGTGGGCTTTTGATGGAATTTGGATAATTCCGGAAAGCACCAGGAACAGTGGGGTTTTTAAAAATGTTTCTGAATCCAGAAACACTTTAAAGTGTTTGACTTTGCAGAATGCGTCATTATTCAGTTCTCTGAAAAATGAGTCTGGGTCCTTCTCTTTAGAACGCGCTGTTGTCAGGTTCTTTGGTTGGTAGGGGTTTCTTTACTTTCTTGGTCAGAGAAGGTCCAGGTATTACTGTCAAGTTACAGAATTTAACACTGGAGGAGGGACACCTTGTCCTCCAAAGGTTTGCTGTGGAAAACCTGTTCTACATTTTTGGAGAGTTATGAATGACCACACAAATGGACATCCCCTGTTGTTTAACCATCTGTGCAGCACTGGCATGAATCATAGAATCATCAAGGTTGGAAAAGACCACTAAGATCATCAAGTCCAACCACCTACCCAACTTTATCATGACCTCTAAAACATGTCCAGAAGAGCCATGTTTGCATCACCTGCTCAGGCTTTCCTGGGCATCAGTGCCATCAGACAGGAGACCAAACTCTTGTTGGAGACATCATCAAAAAGAGCTGTGAAGAAGTTTCTTGTCTTGCTTTGATATAGAAGACCCTGCTAGGTCTCCAGAATATCAGTGCTGAGCCATTGTGATGTGGTGTCCTGGAAACTTAGACCCTTTTTGTCATTTTGCTTCTGGTCTGTTCTCTGTCCGTGGTCAAGTCACTCCATCCGCTATGGCCATGGTTACCTGTCCTTTATTTGCATTGTCTCACCAGGAACGGTTCCTAACCCAAGTGTTTGTTCAGGGCTGGTAGCGTTTTGCAATTTCTTCAAATTATGTACATCAAACGATAATACTTAGGAAGCTGTAAGGTTTTTAAAAGGGGGGTGGGGGGGGTGGGGTGATTGAGGAGCCACAGACACCTTCTGCTGCTTCTCACTCCTCCTTCTGTGTATTTATATTAAAACTGTGGCATTGTTTTAGCTTGACTTCTCTACGTCTTCAGGCAGAAGCGCAGTTAATGTGCTCCCTGTTCCACTGGATGTGGGTGTTATTCATATATCAAATTGCACCCGTTTGATGAAATCACTATGAAATAATGTCTTGAGAGATAACGGGATGAACTGGGGTAGCCCTGGAGCGATGTGAAATAACCATAGCGATAGTCGAGGATTCTGGGCTGTTGCCGTGGCTACTAGCCTATTTGACTTGCCATTGCAGTGGAAGAATATTAGCCAGGAGACAACTCATTTCTGAGACTCCCACATGACAATAATACTTTCTGCCAAACCTCCCTCCCCCCGCCTCGACCCTGCAGCATTGAAACAAGGCAGACATCAAACTGTTACTATTGTCAATTCTTGCAACGGGTCCCAAATGGTAAATTAGATTTTCAAATGTGATTAGAAGGGGTATTGGAAGACATACTGGGAAGTTTTCACATAGGCTGCTTTTTATTCCCTGGAAAATGAATAAATAAAAAGAAATAAATTTGCTTTTTAATAAAAGGATTAGGTGTAGATAAGAGAAAAAATGTCAGCTTTCTACAGAAATTCTTTATATTTTCCCAAAGAAAACCTGTCCCAAACTGAAATATTTTAATGAAAAACCTTAGTACATGTTCTGAAGAGCAACACTGTGATGCCCTTTCAGAGTTCAGTCGGAGTGTTCCCCTTATCTCACACAGATCAGAGCGGGTCAGCTGAGGAGCTCTCTCAGTGTAGTAACAAGATCTAGTGGTCCTACATTCACACTGTCAGTGGCTCCTGTTGACCCTGGAAAGAATGTCTAGTCTGCTCTAGCCCTGCAGGAGTCCTCATGCTTCTAGTTCCACATCTGGTGGAACCCACTCCTATCTCTACCTGCTCATGAAAATCCAGACCTGGGTGTTTTGCTGCATGTCTGGAAGGACTTCCCTTCCAAGAGCAAGTCAGCAATGCTTTGGACACAAGCGACGAGCATTTCCTCACAAGATACTTGTAGTGATGGTGTAGAATGTATGTAGTTAACTGAACAGTACTATATAAGCATAAAACCACGGGCACCACTGTAGCTATAAAGCCTCACAAAACTTCAAGGTTGAGGTTCTCCACAGCACCAGTTTAGGGAGCTGAAAGGAAGAGTGAGAATGGCAAAGTGTCCCAGTATCCCAAACTTTTCACCATGGATGAGTGTTGTGCTTTAGATGTTTTGCTTGGCCCAGTTTGAGAAGTGTAGGTATGCTACCTCAGAGCCCTGAGTCCTTAGAGGGCTGGAGCTTGTACAGAAATGCCACCAGCTCACGGGCATTTGTGGGGTAGTTACTGGAAAGGACAGTGGTCTTCAGCTTTCCTCTCTCTGACTACTCCTGCTGTGCAGACTTCTAGCAGAGGAGCGAAGCCAAAGTGCGTCTGGCATGGCGGCAGCAGCAGACGAGCTGCAAGAAAGCCCCTCGATTAGCAGGTCATCAAGATCTTAGCACAACTACGTGCAACTTCTCAGGATGCCCGGTTTGGGAGATGAAGGCTGGTGAGTAAATTCAGATGACTCACTGAGGTGGGACAGGATGCAGAGGCTAATCCCTGTCAGCTTTCTAAAGACTACAAAAAGGCAGATCCAAAACAAGCACATCATCACCAACGTCCAAAGAGTCCAGGAGACGTGAGAAGATCACGATAGCTGGCGTCTCTCATCCTCGGCATCCTCTCAAGGGATCCTGAGCTGGCTGCTTGGAGACAAGTGTCTTGGTGCCTGCTGATGGACTGGCCTCTTGGACACGTCTTGGTGCCCGTGAGTACACAAGTATGAGGGAAATAATTTCTTAAAATAAGACCATCTCCCCCCTCCTTGAAGGTCCTGCAATGAACTCGGCTGCATTGTCACAGCATTATTTCCTATATTCATTTAAAGAGGAAAAAATAGTTCAGGACCCCACTTTCAGCCCAGTATGAGCCAGTCCTGTGCGCGCATAACACTGGGCAACCTCGATGATGTCCAGCAGTGAATCCAAACTGGTATCTGGGGACACTTGAAGGAAGGGTGGAGTTCAGGAGAGAGTTGAGCAAGAGGGGATCTGGTAGGAGAAGGACAAAGCTGCTCCCAACCCTTGAGGTGGCTGTGAGGAGGTGCAAAGGTAAGAGATGCTCAGTGCTCCATGGCTGAAGAAAACCAGAACGCTGGAGGTGACCTCTACTGTAGCACAGCATAGTTTTAAGCCTGCTGAGGAAGAAAGGCAGCTTGGACATAGACTGCTGGTGGTGTGTAGTTGAATCAAAGCATAAGGCAGCTCTCCCCTCACCCTGCCTCCCCCTCCTCTTTTCGTGTCCCTTAACGCAGAAAACTAAAGATCCTTTATGTGAATAAAAGTAGAAGGCGCCTCCCCAAAGCATGTTTTTTAAAAAAAGCCCAAAATAGTCCCAAAGTCTCAACCAAAAGTGAACATAGCCAGGATTTCTGTGGAAAATATCTGTAGCTGCAGGGGCAGGGGCGGGGGCGGGGGACGGACGAAGAATTCGGACAGGGGCTGCTGGAGCATTTCGCCTTGTCCCCAGCCTGCCGTACCCCCTGGCACCCCACCAGGGTGCTGGAGCTGGGGTGCTGGCCAGGCGGCTGACCCCCCCCACCCCGGGAGGCAGCAGAGCCTCCGCTGCGGGCTTCCCTGTCCTTCGTCTGACAGTTCTTGGCAGCTCTGGCGCAACGTGTTGTTAACAGCAGTCCTCCTAATTAATGGGGAACATGTGTGTGTTGCAGAAACCTTTGTAGGTTTTCTTTTTTTCCTTCTTCTGTTTGGTGGAAAGACCGTCGAGCTGTTTATATCCACTATAAAAGGGGATGGGGGTGGGGGGGTTACTATCTTCCTATCCCAAAGGTTTCCTTTACCTCAGCTCAACCCATTTTGGGAACAGGCACTTCTCTAATCCCTGGGTGTCTTTTCCGAACTGCTTTCACACATCTGTGCCCCTCTGTCCTGCATTCCTGCCATACCATCATCTTGTCCTAATGAAAAATAGCAGCCTTCAGCCCTGCCAAGTCCCTCTTTTTTTTTTTTCTTAAGACAAAATCCTGTTTATCAAAAAGAATTTCAGAAGTTTGTTGATTTTTTTTTCCATTCATTAACTTAAATTTTTGCAAAATTGAAGAAACTTTTGCTTTCCCAACTGTTTTCCCTTCTTGAGTAAGAAGAAAACAACTGTTTATATACCATCTGCCACCAGCATGTTCTACAGATGCTCTGGAAGATTCGCGTCTTTGGTTCACCTCTAGCTCAAAAATAAGGGTCCTGTGTCATAGGTGACTTGCTCTCCGGCACAAAGAGTGTTTTGGTTGGCTTAGGAATAAACACAGGGAGAAGAAAGCAAAGGGATGCACAGTTCTGTCCTCAGTTGATGCTGAGCACCATGAGGACAACTAAGCTCAGTGCAATGCAGAAGGTCTCCAGTCCCCTGTGAGTGTGCTGGAGCTCAGAAGATAGAGGCACTGGGATGCAGCCCTATAATATATTCTAAATACATTGGACCTTGGAAGCCCTTTGTGGTGTCCTGTTGTGCAGAGCACACATAGCCTTGCTGTTCAGGACCACTGGAGCAAGGACCACTTCCAGACCTCCTCCACAGGTAAATAATAATGATCTAAGACACGCCTATAAAGCTGCACATTGCCCTTCCTCGAGGCTTAAGCTGCAGAGACACCTGTAGAAATCATTTAATTAAGTGAGCAAGTCATAAGACATGGGAAGAGAGGCCTAATTAACCTTATCTTCCTGAAGAGAGGGAAATATTCCTGCTCCCATTTTATAAATGTTGAAGTAGAGGGAGAGAGGGACAAAACGAAGCGCTGCTGGTGGAAAAAACCATAGTGCATACCTACCCCTTGAAGTTTCCTGCTGCCAGGATGAGGAGAAGCAGCTGATCACCTTCTGGATTCCTCCAGGATCTGTAGAGGCTTTCGCAGCTCCAGTACGGGAGCATCATGCTTTGGTGGGTTCTCCTGCAGCCAGAAAGGGATGGTGGGTTGTAGGCTCGACAAACAGCACAAGGGCTATGAAGTTGAGCTTTGGACTTTCATGTGCACATGGATAACTTGGAAAAAAACCCTGTTATATCCTGACAAGTCTGGCAGGAAAAGTTACCCTAGCCCATATCCAGGTTCCTGGATGTGTGCACTGAAGGACCTGGGACACTGGGTATCAGCAAAGAACAGCTGTCCAGTCTTTTCTGGAGAAGGACGTTTCTGAACACAGATGTGGGAAATACCTGTTTTGGAAGGAGTGGCTTCATCCAGCTGCTCCTTGAACCTTGGCTGCCATGGAAAGACTTTTGGAGATGTATAGAGTACATAGGAGGGGAGCAGGGTGATGAATAGCAATCAGTATGCGACTTTGGCTTACGGCAAAGTTAAACCTTACATTTTCCAGGAGAATGTTATTTCTGGTGGTTTTGGTGTTTTGCATTAAAGAACACATTCTGAAATTCCGCAGATAACACATTTTCCTACATTTGCCCCAAAAGGGGGGTGGGGGTGGGCGGGCAGGGAAGAAGAGAAGGGCATTTGTGAAACATTGCCCTTTGTTTCTTGTGGAAGACAGCAGAAAATTTGAGACCAAAGCATCAAATGTTTCACTTCTCATCAAACCCATGGAAATGTCATTTTTTCCAGGTTTACCAGAGCCTCAAATATGTTCCCATAAGCTGATATTACCAGTACAGCTAATGGACCAGCCCCACCGCCAGCATTAGCTGGCATTGCCCTACGGTATCCTTGTTACCTTCGCAGCTTGCCAACTGTGGTATCATTTTCCAGATGGTTCGCATGGAACTATGACAGTTTATATCCTCTGAGGATCTGGCCAACTCAACTGACACCCAACCAGGAGGACTCGGTTTTGCGGAACTTTACCTGGATCTTATAAATCAACCTGATTAAAGCACCTCATCTTTATGTCAGATCCTCTGCATCACATTACGTGACGTTTCCTCCGTGGCAAAGCATTGTGTGGCTTTGTGACCTATCTGGCAAAGCTCCATTGAGAAGGTCCAGTCTTAGTGAAGTTCCAGTGAAGGATCACGACAGCAACATCGTGTTTTGCCAGACAAACACGGAAAGAAAGAAAAGCAAGCAAGTGGAGGAAACTGGTGGAATCCCTAAAATGAAAGAAGAGGTGGGTTTTTTTCTGAATGAGTGTAACAGACCTTGCCTGAGGTTACTGATCTGTGACAACCTTGAAACCTTATAGACACTGTGTTTTTTCCCCACAGCCTGCCAAGACCTTGCTGACACATCCAGCATAAAAAAAAAAGAACCAGCATACACTATATCCTGAAAGGTTTCTGGATAATCCTCCTTTAACATATTTAATGCTTCAGCGTGCTGGAGCAGGGGGCTCCATCTTTCTGTAGTTTAGGAGAAGCCAGTTAGTCCTTTTATTTCTTACATGGTTCCTAGGCTGAACCTATTTAGTTCCAGCCTTTGTGCCTTTCAGGCGAGGGGTCCTTTTCTAACTGTGCTGGTTGTGATGCCTTCAGGGCTCATCCATCCTCTGTTTGGAGCTTTCTTATCTACTGAAGGCAAGTCTCAACTTGTTCCTCAGTTTCTTTGATGCTCTCTCATCAAGGACATGTTCAGTGAACACTCCCTTCCCCAGCACAGCTGCTGTTTGTATTCACATGAGCTTTGAAAGAAATAACCTTGCCAGCACAAGCCACTGCTTTCTGGACACTGGTGTCTAAACAAATAGTGTTGCCAACTTCAGGTAATGCAAACGCTGTCTGCTTGTAGCTGAGTAAGCCAGTGCTCTGCTGCACAACTGGGAACTGGGGTCAGAAAGATACAGAAAAGTATCGCTGGTGGGCTGAGGAAACCACAGTGTGTCCACAGCCAACACAAGTTTCACCCCAAAGAGAGAATAAATGGCTCACGCCATTCGGAGAACAAATTCACCCGTTTTGGATTTTCACAGGATCGTGAGAGTGTCAAAATATGTGCATCAGCTACATGTCTAGTTGGCTCTCCACCACCATCCCACCCGAGCCCACCTGCGTCCCCCAGCGCTTCTCTCCACTGGCACGGTACCTCCACTGCTGGTGAGGAGGAGCTTGGTGGGATAAGGGAGCTGTGGTCTACATTGGGCACATGCGGCAGGGGTTGTGCAGCAGCATTTGCCCACCGAGCCTTTCTTCCGGCTTGTTTTGGTGGTGTTTGTAGCTGGACATTCCATTTTTCTGTTGGACGCTGGCTTTGAACTCCACATTGCCTTTCAACTTCAATTCTCTTGACAAATGACTCTTCAGTCCAGGCCTCCCCATATCCCCTCTCTTGTTTCTCCTTCTCTTGGATCATAACCACAGTTGGGGCTGCACCCAGGGGCTTTGACAGCCATCTTCAAAGCAACCTGTTCCCTTCTTCGGCTTGAGATCAGTTGTGAGTTATTCTGTGGGCAGCCCTTTTTTGTGCAATCTCTGCTTTAGAGCCTATTACTTACATGTTTTCTCTTTGTGGGTAGAGAAAAAGGCATTCCTCTGATTTCTAGCCTGTGGTATCAGAGCTGGCTTTTTGCCCTGTCAAGTAGATGAAGCACCTCAGGACCAGCAGCTGTCAGACATTCGGCTGCCTGTCTGACTCATTGCACAGTGATTCTGTAGCTTCCTAGGTACAGTGTGGGGTACTATACAAGCTTCCCGTATTTTTAGTACTTTGGCCCTGGTAAAACATCCACTTGCTTTGTTCAGCCACTGACTACAGCCTTTTTTTCTTACTCTGGTATTCAGTAACCACCTAGAACTTGCATAGTCTTTAGACAGACCTTTTTCAGCAACATCTCCTTCCAACAGTAACAACTCTTGACAAGGATTCAAAGGGTTCACTCTTTTCAAAGGCTCTGCCTTTGAAAAGGAAGGTGCAAGGCCCCTTTGAGAGCCTGGCACATCCCATCTGGCCCCAGTTAGGGTGGTGGGAAGGGGTGGCACCTGGCATTAATAAATGGAGAAAGAAGGAGGGAGATGGACTTTTGAATGTCGGTGTGATCTCCTATGAAGGAGGGACTTAGGAGTGGAGGGAGAGGAAGAAAGCAAAGGGAGGTGTTTATTGGGAAAAGGGTGAGGCTGTGGCAGAGGTGCTTCTCTGAAAGCTTCCACAAATTGGAGCTGGAAAAGACTACAGTTAGTAGAAATGTTAGTATATTGTCTTCTTAAGCTGGTCTATGTGCAGACAGATGATGAAAGGTAGGTATGAGATCTTCAGGAAGATGCCTAGCTGTCTTCCTCTGTCATGAGAGAAAATCTATAGGGAGACTAGATGATGTCAAGAATTACAAATAAGTGGTGGCTCTTCCATTATGTCTTTGATGCAAGTCTGCAAGGTGAAGGCCGGTGGGTGGAGCCACAAGAGGCGATCTCCAGGCCAAGTACTTCAGGAAATCATTGTAGGGGAGAGCTGAAGGGGCTGATGGCACAAGAAGCTGCAGAAGAATTTGGGTGGTAACAGGAGATGGGAGAACAGTCAGATGTGTGCCTTACCGCACTGCAATTAGGAGCTCAGTCATAGGAGGGTGCTGTATCTACCTGAATCACCGTATTGCTGAGGATGGGCTGTTGGTGCTACTCAACAGCCCAGGAGTAAATCGAACTCTGGGGTTCCCTGTGCTTAGAGAAGAACTTGACAGCTGGGCAGGAGGGGTGAGAACTGCAGCAATTCCACAGGTTTTGGAAAACAAAGGACCTGGCAGAGAATGGGTGAAGGCAAATTTCTAAGCCTCTAAAAATGTGGGGTTGTTGATTCTCCTTCCTAAGGCTGATTTAAACCTTCACGAATTGTGTCAGCTCCTATTTGTAGGCTGTAGCTTGGCTTACCATAAAAAAAGAGAAAGGGATAAAAAAAAAAAAAGGCAAATGAGGAGGGGAACAGACCCAAATCCACAACATCAAGTGGCCGTGTAATTGCACATTGCAAATGGGTTCACCCTGGGATTGCAGATGACTTAATAGTATATAACGGCCCACAATGCTCAAGTGACTCATTGCCTTTGCTATATCTGTTCAAGCCCACCATATTGAGTAAGAGGGATCTGCCATCAAAAAGCCTCTAATAAATTCTGTTGCTTTGAAATATCCGTGGTACTTTTGAGAGGAGTACGGCAGATCTCGTGTGCTGAGAACATCTCAGCCCACTCTGCAGGGCTCTGGTAGGACGTGCAGGCAGATCGGCGTCCTTTGAGCCAGCTAAAAAACACCCTGAGCCAAATCTAGCTTGAGAGAGCTGCCTGGGTCTTCTCAAGGGGAGCTAGGTAGATCATTCTGAGTAGGAGCGCAGCAAGTTGAGGTGTGTTTCTCACCTCCTCTTGCTAGCCAAGGAAGGGGAGATGCTGCACATACTGATTCTGAGCACTGGGGAAGGAAGTGCAGAGCTGTGCCATGCCAGAGACACCCCCGTGCCTCACCCATGTGAACCGTCACCAACATCCAGCGTGCTCCTGTGAGAGGCTGATGCTCCATTGCGTTGTTTGTGCTTAGTGATGTTGGACTTTGAGTTCAGTAAGGGTGTATTGATACTACCCAGTGCAAGCTAAGGTCCTAAACTCCCTACCCTCTGCCTCTTAACTCCATTTACCTCTATTTCTTGGGTGTACAGCAGCAGCTTATTAGTGCTGTTAATAAAATAACTGCACTGATGACATTAGCGTAAAGAGCACACGTCACTTGAAAGGGCCGCTGTGCACAGCGGCATGTTCACAAGACATGGGGATGCTGATCCACAGGCCTTTGGCTGTGGAAATAAACTGCCTAAAATCACTTTCCCCACAGAATGTTTGATTTTTTACCACCCCACACAGCGTCAGCTCTGTCAGCTTGTCTTTCTCCAGCGAGCTCTTTAAATGCCCAGCTGAGTTCATCATCACAGCTGACCTCAGCTTCCTAATTTTCACTAATTACCCAAATTGGCCGTTTCCCTCTGATGGCAGCATGGGCCTTGCCTGAGGAAGGACTAAATCGGACTCTCAGGATACAGAGCTCCATAGGTTTTAAGAGTGAGGTTTTTCTGTGTTGCTTCAGTGAGGGTGTGGGAGAGGGTTCAATAGAAAACTTTCTAGCTCCGTTCTCTTTGGTTACTTTTTCCACAGAAGGTAACAGATGCTCATTGTGACGTGAACATTATTTCAATATCTACAGTGGAGAAACGAGGACCGGCGTGCTCCAAACTTAAAGGTTAGCTTATTTCCAATTATTTTTGTGACGTCAATAGGCAATGATATATATAGCAAAATATTTTTCCTCCTTACCACAGGGCCTTTAAAAGGATATCTTTGTTGTTTTAGTTGCCATAGCAGTGACTAATGTGGATATATATACGTATGCACGTGTGTATATATGAGGAGGGATTCCCCAACCCTGGGGTTGATTGTGTTGGCTTCTGTGCACTTCTGTGGTTGTATTTCCTCTTCCTTCCCTTGCTCCAGGGCACTCAGACAGCTTATGAAGCATCCTCAAGCTGGGAAATGAGTATTTTCAGCTGCCCATCTTGAAGCGTGGGCCTTATCGTGTTTCTCAGGGTTCTGTTATTTAGTGCTTAGCTCCGAAAACAGGTAGCAAAGTCTGGGCAGTGCACAGCTCCCGCGTGGCTCCACCGGCGCCGGGGTGGTTGGCGTGCAAAGCAGATGATGGAGATTTGCGAGGTGATGGGGCTCCAGAAATAAATTCAGAGGCTATTAGTAGTCAATGTGCTGTTTACTATTTAGCTGGCTTCACTTGTGCCCGGGTTGTGCTGAAAGGCCTTGGACATATTTAGCTCATCCTCACCTTAGAATAGATTTTTATCTCTCTGCTCATGTTTCCAAACTGTTTTTCCCTTTCAGCAACCTACTAGCGTACTCCAGACATCTTCCAGTCTGTCCGTAGTGTCTGTCCCTGTGAACAGCAGGACTATGATCTAGGCCTGGAACGGCCCCTGAGTGCAGCCCTTGGGAACTGAAACACTTATAGAGGGTTTCTTCATCTCCTTTTGACCAAGTTTAGTTGTCACCTAAATCTGAGCCCCTCTTCTGCTCTTACGCTGTCCTGTATATGCTATTCTTGCGCTGGCCCCAAAATACTTGATCAGCACATTAAGCAGCAGGATTGTGTCCATGGCCTGCTGTTTGCACTCTCTTTTGTGTCTGCAACAATCCGCACATCGGCCTTTCTTCCTTTCTGTGTCTGGCAAAGCATCTGGCTAAAACCAGCTACTTCAGAGGAGGGAGGGAGGAGAGAGGTTCTGCCTGTGGTTTGTTCTCATCTTGTTCTCTAGTGCTTCAGGCCAGGAGATCCCTCCTGTCTAGAGGCACTGGGTAGAAAGGTCTCTTTTCTCATGGACTCCTTTGTCCTGGTTCTTGCCTCAGTCCAGAGCTACCTGGTCCGTCAGCTCCTCACCACGGGTAGGTAGATGGTGCCTACTCTGGTTTTGTGATTGCAAGTGAGGACCTGTTTGGATGGAGAAGTGGGCCTAGGAAAGTGGGATGAGGGGAACAGAGGAGTGTTGGTGGCTGCTCCTTCCTTCTCGTGCTTCACCAGCTTTGCCCAGGTCTCTCTGGGCACAAAGTGTTGGTGCACTGGGTTGTTTGGGTGCAGGGGTGAAGCCACTGAATTCTACCATGCAGTCCTGTCTCCAATGATAATATATTGTATCTTGATACCTCTTCCACACCCTTTCCTTCTCCTGTGGTCAGATAGCAGCAAAATCTGAGCTGGTAACTGCAGAGAGGGAGTGACTCTGGCTTCCTTTACTCTCTGGATATCTTTTGCTTCTCAAGTATCAACAAACCTCAAGGCTGTCCTGGATGTGAGCTCCCTCCTCACGGCTTTTGGGAGCTGGCAGGAGTGAGAGGGGTGGGAAAGGGAAAGGTTGTTACTGTCTGAGAACAAATAGGTGAACATCTTCAAAACTACTTGCAAATCTCAGGCATGTGTTGGAGCTGCCAGTCAAATGGGACCTGGCCATGTGCTGGTGGAGGGAGAGCATTTGGGCACGACAACACTCTCAAAGAGCAGAGTGAGGGGATTCTGAGAGCCTGAACCAGCCTACTCCTCTGTGTTTAAACTCCTGCTTTCTTATGCTGCTTTTTCCCCAGTTATTCTCGTGTTGGGGCTTCTGCACTTTACCTATCCAAACTTACGCTTCAGCGCTCCCGCAGCCAGCCAAAATTCAGCTTTTCTCTTTTGACCTCTGTTTGTTGTTACCAACAAGTTAGATGCTGGAATGAGAACTTGGCTGGCCATTGTGCTGATGACAAATGACGGAGAAGCAAACACAGCTTGCTTGTCTGCAGCTCCAGTGTTTCAGCAGGGCTGGCAGTAGCGAGGACATGTTATTTGTTGATATAACTCAACACCAAGCTCTAAGAAGGAGCTGAGATAGGCGGTATCTCGGTGTGATCATCTGCAAGTCCTGCCTGCACCTTAGCAATCCCAGCTTGTCGTGCTGGCTTAAGGAGTTGAAGTGGTGCATGGTTCCTGCTGGGCAAGATCAGGAGGGACCTCCACAAGGGGCTGTGAGTGCTGGGAAGGTAGCACAGAGCCAACCACAACGTGCTACCTGCAGTGGATGTGCATGTACACACACGTTTAGTCCTTGCGAACATAGCACCTGTGTGTGTGTCCATGTCTTTAGGGAGTCTATGTATACACGTGTATGTCAATGTATGTGTCTGATCTTACTATTTAACCTCTTTGTGTCACTCCACTACTGAGACTGAAAGATCTTCATGCAGGACTTGTCCCTTCATGTTGGCATGACCAGTGTTCAGCTGGAGCTTCCGTAGTACCAGAGTTAGCAGCTCTTGAGCACATTGCTGCCTTACGGCATCTTGAGGAACCACCAACAAAGAGAGCAGGAGGATGTGCTCTCTTAGTGGTGTGGTGGCTCCTGGAGTAATGGATCCATGGTGCAAAACAGTGAAGAAGGAAGTCTCACTGCTTTGTTGCAGAAATCCTGCCTCTTGCACAGCAAAGGTTTAGCCCCGGTAAAAAAATGTGCTAGTGTGGTACCCAGGCTTTCTCTTGATGCTTTGAGCTATGCTGTTCAGTCAAGGAAGGACCCTACAAGTGTGTGCCATACACATCTGCTTGCAAAAAGGTGCAGCCGTGTCAGGCAGCAGGGTCCAAGGGATTGCCAGAGAGCTCAGCAGCCCTCCCAGGTCAGCTCTAAATGCTGGCCTTACACAAGCAGCTGTGGCAAATGCATGCTGGGGTAGAGGTGCACCTCAGGGCGTAAGTCTCATGTTTCTTGTGCTTTGAGTCTGAACCTTTGCATGGTCACTGCTAAACAGTGCCTGTTTGGGTCACGGTCCTCTTGGGGCTGTGGGTGTTGAGTGCTTCTGGTGGATGATGGAGGCAGATTGTTCCTCATAGCACACGTGTGTCCCACGAAGGGCTGGCAGAAGGTGTCCCAGCTGGGCATACGTGAGTGAGGAGAAAACCACATGAACACACTAAATGCAAATGACTCCGAGGGTTTTTGGATGATAAGAAGAAAGGTGACAGGGATCACAATGTCCATGAGAGTGACACGAGTACAGGGACGTGTTGAAATACAGGAGAGAAACCTCTATGGAGAAAATGCCTGAGCTCCCATCTCTACCCTGCTGCCCACGAAGACAGAGCTGCTCTAATGAAGCTCTGTGGGAAGGGGCTCTGGAAAGCAGCATGTATCAAATTCTCATAATTATGGTGGTAACTAGAACAGTAAGAGACAGACCTTGGACCATAAATCTGGCAACCTAAGTAGCCAAAAGGCACAGGATGGCAAGGAACATGGAGACATGGAGGGGAGACGTGACTTTCCAAGGTTACGTGGTGAGGTGGCGAGGTAGCCAAGAGCAGTGGCCTGACTCCCAAGCCACTATCTTAACAACATGACCACATTCCCCTCAGTAATAAGAGCCACCCTGCACCTTTGCCAAGAGCCAGCTTGGCTCTGCTCTGAACGGTCACCATTTTTGAGGTTTTTTAAGGGGGAAAGAATAGCAGTTCAACTGTAAATGAACCTATTCTTTTCTAGTCCTAGAGGTACTAAAAGCAGTAGTATGGGGAAACCAAAAGTGATGGTGGTTTTCTTCATTGCCCTTAACCTACCAGGAGGCAGAAAATCTTCACCTCTGCTGATGTCTTTCAAGAGAAATCTCTTCTGAAGCTGCTGCCTCTGCTCTGAAGTATCTCGGGTGCTTCTGCAAGACTTCTGAGCTTTGCTTACTATATAGGGAAACAGGACCATAACAAACCTGGCTCCTCAGCAGTTTAAAAGGTTGCTTTGATAAGTTGAAGCCCTCCAGTCTGCAGCAATACATAGTCCTTGTCTCATCCAATCATATATCTGATTTTAATGATTTCATTTACTGATAATACACAGCAATGATCTCTCCCTTGAAAATAAAGCATCCAACCCTCCATTATTTTTGCACAAAGATGAATACATTGGTGCAGAGTGTATGGATGTT
>WEIS01081507.1:0-10728 GCA_013389965.1 Todus mexicanus
CAATTCTTTTTCAATGTTCAAAAATTATCTACTCCTCATTTCATTTTTTTATTCAGAAATGATCTTGGCTTTCACTTTAAAGTCGCAAGGATCAACTTCTGTTAAAGCCGATAAACAGCACACTTTATGACAGTCTTTGTGAGCGCACAAATTTCAAAACCTCTCTGTGCTGGTGCAGTTTTCCAGTTTAACTCTTATTTATTACTAAAATCCCATAAGCAACTGTGTATCACACTTCCCTTCCTCCCTTCCTTCTCTTGTCTCTTTCATACCTGTACAATGTCAACATGTTGACATAAGATACATATAAATCTCCTGCAGTTAGGTATTGCTATTACATTTTCAGATTCAATCTAATTGACATTCAAAAAGCAGTCTAGAATGATGCGTTAAATACTGCATGAATCAGCTTTTAGAAGTGTTCACCGTACCAAAAATAATAACTGCTGTATATCATGCTGGGGGCTTAAAATGACAAATACTTTGTTATTGTTCTTTTTGTAGGCTTGGAATAATTAGCAGTTGATTAGACTTAGAAAGGAGGATTCAAAGATTTCTTCCAGATACAATTACGAAAACATCATTAAAGGAATCGAGTATAATTCTAAAGGCCCTCTGCAAATTACACTTTTCACCTTAAACTTTGCATAAAGCAGGGCCTGCATTAAGAAGAATCTAAGCAGAGAAGACAGCATGATAAAGAAAAAAATATTTTAACCAAACTTTAATATACTGATACACAATCAGCCCTCAGAAAGCCTGCTTAACTAAGAAAATACATGTTGTATACCGGTTTAATATTGAAAGAAGTTCATATTGTTTCATGATCAGTACTTTACTGTGTAACACAATAGATTTGGAACAATGTGCTAATATTCTTTTGTTTCACAGGTTAAGTAGGAATCCACTTTTATTAACAAGCAATCACAATGACTACTGTTTACTTTTATACTTCATTTTTTTAAAGCCCTATAAAAACAACTGGAAAGAAGGGATCCTTGTTATTAATCTGCAACAATGAAAGTTAGATTTCTCTTCAAATATACCATGGAATATAGTTTGAAAAAGTGGCAGTGGTGTACACTTGTACCGAAGAACAAACCTTGGAAATTTATGGGCAGTCATTATAAATAAAAACACAAAGCATTTTTTAGTTGGAATGATTTTCCATTGATTAATATTTTAGGACATTTAAAACTAATTAAGTCAATGGAACAATTCAGTGCTTTATGAATGAGTTATTTAAATGGTAAAATCCAACCTTTGAATTTAGTCAGAATAACATGGGAATCCTAAGCAGAACTGGGCTTTGATTCCAAAAGCTATAAACTGACAGGAGGATGCTAAATGAACAATTCTTCACTGCAGAAGCAGTTTTTTCTTCCAGTACAATGCCTACTAGAAATGATACTATAAGAATATATATCTGGATTTGAAAACAGGGGTTTTTTCCTTGTTACACAATGAAACATTTCCATAGAAAAATACAATGTAAGTACAGATTCCTTATAGTCAATTCAGCAAAAAAATCTACACCATCAATATTTCAACAAGCTAGATAGTTTAAAATATCTTATTGTATGTATAATCAGTCTTAGAGAATGTCGTAACTCTGTAGGATGAGCTAACCACAATATTGATCTAATTTTAGCAAAATCTTGACAGAAGAGAAATAGTAAATCAGTGACTGTGGTCAGCTATTGCTTCCCATATGCACAGTCCACTTTTTCCAAGCAAACCAGACTTGAGGACAAACATGAAATTTCAGCTGTATAATTAATGATCATAACCTTTAGCTGTTGAGTCTGCCAGCAACATGAAACCAAATAATAAGAAAAAAAGAGCACTTCATTAATAATTAATTCAGGATTATATCTGAGATGTAGTTAAATGTATCTTCTGGTATATTCATTTGCTGTGTTTTGACTAAAATTAAGTAGGCTGAACACCAGGGCAAAGTTTAAGCTTTCAGATGTTTAGGAGTATAAGAATTAAAACTACCCTGTTGAGACATCCTTACAGTAGGATGCCTTAATTATGCTTGGGGTCTTCTTGGTGCTTTTCCTTCCCTGATGACTTGAGTTGGAGGCCACCCACCTACCAAGACCGAGAGTCAGGGCATGTTGACCCTTATCTCAGGGAGATACTTGGGCTCAAACTCATCTCTTGCAACCTCCAGGGAGACAAACAAGGCAGGATTGGCCAAATATTTTACTTCAGACACTGCCGTGAATGCCGTACATTTCCTCTTTTATTGTTTGGGTTCTTTTTGCCTTTGCAGTCAGTGTGTTTCTGCTAGATTTAAGGAAAATTAAGTTCATTCTATTGATTAAAATAACGACCCTTTCTCTAGTCCTTTTTTCCAGTGTGAACACTTATTAACTGTGCTGAGTTTATTTGAAGTCAATGGGTCTAGTCACACAAACGAGAATGAAGCGTGACTGAACTATACTGCAATGCCAGCAGTCACAGCTTTACAAGTCTTCAAGTTTAGCTTGTGAAAGGACCTATAGATAAGACAGCATCATTGGCACATGCTTTATTTAGTACAAGGAGTGAATAACATCTTGCTGTTGCTTATGATATAAGAGAGTTCAAGAGCCTTCTGATGGGACAGCTGCATGCGGTGACAGTGCAGCTTCCCATTCCTGCCCCTGCTACGGAGGAGACTCCTCTGTTGCTGCTCGTATGGCGGTTTACCAAACCAGTGAAGATCATTAGTGCAGCAAAAAAAAAAAGCAAGTAGATTTCTGCCAGGTTAGTGAGATGAATAAGAATACTGTGAGGCTGGAGGTGCACCAGAGCTTATATAAGGGAGGGGATCAACAGAAGCGGAAAAGGGTCCAGGGAGTACCTGAGGCTGGGGCGAGAAAGAGGAACAGTAGAGCAGATAGGTAGTATGGGAACCACATCTTTCATGATATCTATGAGGTTGCACTGGTTCAGCTTTGTCATCTTTCTGCCACCTTTCATACATCCTACTATGACCTGACTACTTTATATTTGAAACTTAACTTCTGATCAAGAACCCACTGGGAAGAAGGGAGCAAGTAAGGGGGTGATCCTGTGATGTCAGACCTGCAGACCACAGTTTAACATTAATTATGCCATTTATAACAGCCCAAATACTATTCACCGTCTCTACATTTAGCCTCTTGTTCCAGTTCCCCTTGGAGATTTCTCTCGTCTCTGTGATGCTGATTCAGCTATTCACATGACTGTGGTCTAAACTGGACTTGCAAAATGAAGTACTCAAAAAAAAAAAAAGAAAGAAAAAGTCTTGCCTTTAAATAAAAACATGTCATTTCTCTAGTCTTATTTATAGTTGGGGAAAAAAATGCTGAATTGGCATAAATAAATGTCAGGAATGCATGGCCACTTGTAGACAGGGAGGAACACATCTCACATGTCATATGCTCCTGACAGATTAGGAGCATGGAGAAATTACAGGCTTAATTCAGGTATTAGTTTAGACTTGTGAACAGTATAGACAGGCAGCAGATTAGACTGCTTAGGGAGGCTGTGAAATCTTTGGTGAAGCTTTCTAAGAACGGATTAGACATGAGCCTGTCAGGATGCGCATAGCTTATCTGAGCTTGAGAGTTGGGGTGCTAAAGCCTTGTTTTCTACCAGTTGGTGCAGTGTTCTGAAATATTGACAATATTTGGTTATATCTATATTCCAAATATATTTTTGATTTATTTTTTAAGTTGATTTATGTAGTTTTGTGTGAAGTAGCAAAAAATGTACTAGATTGCTGTACCATTTTATGGGTTCTGTATCTCCATGGACTTTGAACTTGAATATCCACATTGATGTGTACTTGGCTTATGTCAGCGTCAGTAGTATTGAACTTCAGAACCTGATTGTAATTAAAGCAGGCAATTTGGTACACGCTGTCAAAAAGTCAGCTTTACAGAGCTGATGGCACTGCAATTGTTAAATGTGATCCCCAGTGTTCATTTCAGGTGGCTTGGAGCTGAATTACAGGCTCCAAGTGAAGATAGGCAATTCTTGAAAAAATAAGCTACTTTGGAACCTCCCAGATACTTGAAATATGCAAAATAACCACAATAGAGTAGGAGAGAGTTTGTTACTTCAGTGTTTCACCTAAAGAACCTTGAGCTAATTTGGACAGGCCTCATATAGGAGTGTATAAAGCACAGCAAAGTGTCTTCTTTGAAAAGCTGATAATTTTCCAGCTTGACTGTTTATCTAGAGACCAAAACTTTACATAATATAATTATAATATATATTTTTAAAGAAGACTTGTTTGGACATGGCATCAGGGGAAGTTCCAATTAGACACAAGGAAATGTTCCTCACTGGGAGCGTGGTCAGTCCACTGAAACAAGATCCCCAAGGAAGTGGTCACTGCACCAAGCCTGTCAGATTTAAAGGACCATCTGAATGATGCTCTTATAGTTTAATGTTAGGTAGTCCTGAGAGGAGCAGGGAGTTGAACTCAGTGATCCTTATGAGACCTTTCCAACTTGAGATATTCTATGATTCTTTTGTGAGTGAAAGAGATTTGGTCACTTGGGGCTCCTTTGAATTCTTACGACAGAATTTCAGGAGTGCTAGATATTAAAGGGTCATACACGAGTGCCAAATCAGTCAGCTATAAAGCTTGGACTTCTACATAAATAATGGATGTAATTTCATATCTCTTTAGATATTAAGAATATCATTAAGAATAAAAAGAACTTGGATATTTTTGATAAATTGGGTGATGAAAAAATAAGCACTCTCCAGATTTTAGAACTGTGTAAGAGCTTTAGAATTGTGTGCCATTTTTCATGTTGTCTTACCCCAAAATATAGACTTCCATTTGCATTACCATATTCTTGTTTATTGAAACAGTTTGTACTAAATTAGAGACTGAAGGAATGAAAACCAAAAGGAAATAGAGGAAGGAAGGAAACAGAGGAAGGAAGGAAACAGAGAAAGGAAGGAAGGAAGAGAGAAAGAAAGAGAGAGAGAAAGGGAGAGATTTACAGAGAGGGAAAGAGGGAAAGAAGGAAAGAAGGAAAGAAAAAGAAAGAAAGAAAGAATGAAAGAGAAAGAAAGAAAGAAAGAAAGAAAGAAAGAAAGAAAGAAAGAAAGAAAGAAAGAAAGAAAACATTATAAGTGGGTCAGGATCATTGTCCCAGTCTTTCCTTGTGTGTACAGCATTTCAAGAAGCAACAGCATATTATAAATTTGTGCCTAAGCTACTAAGCCATTCAAAAGAGTCCATAGAGAGCTGATCGATTCTTTTTATGTTTTCTGCATACTCATTAACTCTACAGCTATTAATCAGGCGATAGTCTGAACTTTGCTTCAATCACAGAAAATGTAAAGTTGTCTAATACTTTCCATCATTATATCTTAATTTCAAAATTTGAATAATAGGGATTTAGAACATTCATCCTAAGTATTTACCTCGGAGTGCAACATTTTGGCTAATTCCGACCATTTCACAGAAATCAACCTGAGAAGCAACAATGCTAAGGAAATACGCAAGCAAACAAATAAAAAACCCACGACACCAATGGGAACAACACATTTTAAAGATTTCAGAGTCCTTAGTGTTTTGGGAGTGAGATCCTCAAATCTTGTGCAGGTGTGGCCTTTGTGCCAAAGATACAACTTTTACCTTGTCTTACATCCAAACATATATTTTCATGGGGAAAAAGAAATCAATACTTCTACACTTAGTTGGTTGGATTTTTGTAGCTGATTTTTTTTTTACTGAGACTCTTATTCTCAGTAACCATGTACGAGCTCTGCTGACCCACCCCAAGGGTTGATCTGACCTTGTGAACTGAGCACAGGAATCTGGTATCCCAGCCAGAATGGTGATGGAAAGGCACACAGCTCAAGTGGCAAGCAGACAAGAGCTAGGTACACTGCATGCATGTATGTGTGCTGATGGATATGTGGGTGCAAAGCAAGAAGGTTTGGAGGTGATAAGGAAGCCTGAACAAGCAATATGGGCATGGAACATGTCAGCCAGACAATTCAGCCAGAGGCTTAGGAGATGGGGACAATATGAAGAGATTTCAGATTTGGATCCATGAGATGACTAGGATTGACTAGGTATCCATGGTTTCCAGAGGTCTATTTAGCAGGAAAGGCGATGATGAGGCAGATCTAAGGCCAGGAACATAAGAAGTTGAGAGATGGAACAGGATAAAAAAGTTGAAAGAGGATTGCTAAGACATCCTGAAACCTGTAGATGCTGAGTAAAAAGAAAAATGGAAAAATGGGATAAGAAAAACAGAGACTAGATGAGTGACTAGGTGGCTAAAAGACAAGGGATCAGGGAAACTGCTGCTGGAGATGGACTGAGAAAGACATTTCGCAACATGAGAAGACATGAGTATAAATCAAGGCTACAGAAACTGAGAACTATGATGAGCAAGTAACTGAGATGGTCTAGGTAATAACACAGAGAAGTCTGTGGAAGGAGCATGAAATGACTACCAAAGTATCTGTGAAATCACCTGGTAATCTGTGCTTGTTTCTCCTGTAATGTTGATCCATACTGATCATAACAACTCACTTTTACTATCAGTTGTATAGCACTACAGTACTTTCGCTATCTGATGTATATAACCATTTCCTAAACTAAGAAACTTTTGGAAGGGAATCTGGAATGTCTCAGCTTTGCTGAGTTACTCTCAAGTGTCTGTTTGATCCTACAAGATACATTTTTATCTTTTTATCTTTTATCTTTAAATTTTATGTCTATATTCTTTTTTAATAGGAGACTTTTCTGGTTTAGTGACATACCTACTATACAAATGACTCTGGAACATACAGAGGAGAAGACTGCAAACTGCAGGGGCTTTTGTGTCACCTCCTATGGGAGATGGAAGGTGCTTAGTGATAAGACAAATGTTTACAGAACTGGAACGGAGCATATTTCTATGGTAAAGTCACTCTGAAGATATGATCAAGTCATGGATTTTTTATATAATGCTGTAAGACTTGTTTAAATCAGATTAATCTCTGCTCATTTGTTCCTTATTTTCCCGATATCAAATTTGCAGAAATTCTGACAAGTGCAGATGCAGAAAATGCTGAGTTTTGATTACTTAAAATGCTGCATGTTACAAAAATTGTAGTTCTTCAACATCTCAAGCTGGACTTCCCAAATCAATGGATATTTCTAATTTTAATCTCCATATATATCACTTATCAACCTGTAAAATGTAACTAATACTTCTCACAGGATATTATATACAAGCAACATTTTTGTGAAATCAGTCAGGCAAAATGATAGCAAGTATCTGAGTAGGGAAAAACACAAGGAAAAATATACCACCATAATCAGAATAAGCATAGCTAGTGCACAGCTAATACTGGATAAAAACAAACTGAACCACAGGGACAAAGAACTACACTGTGCAGCTGCATTTAATGCTCCTCTGTGCACTGGAAGAGAGCATGGAAAACAGGCTGTGACTGTATGATCCCTGTGTTCTGATACATGTTCTGGGCAACTGCATGCAGATGTCATAAACACCGAAATTCTGGCATTACCCTAAATACCACTCCTCTGTGTAGGAGTGTTTTGTGTGTGTGTATTTGTGTGCACATGTTTCTGTAAATGCCTAAGCTGATAGTTATGTACAAGTGCAATAACTGAGATGTACATTTTTCTAGCCTCCTCTTCAGACTTTAATGAAACAAATCATGTCAGAAAAGTTTCTCAGAAGAGACTATGTTCTGACTGAATTCCTCTCCTACATTTGAAGAAACTAATTTCCAGTATTCAGGTTCTCATGCACTCCACTGCTGATCACATTTAATCTACAGTTAAGTATTTTCCAGCAGAGAGTGAAACCACCTAGCAACCTAGAGCTTAATCTTGAAGTCATTTTAGGATATGATAGCAGGAATAGAGATCCATTGTGTGCAATGGCCAGCATACAAAGTGGTATCACCAAAATCTTAACTAGAAATTGATTATTACTGTAGAAGAACTACAGGAATCTTCAGCTGGCATACTTGAGAAAATACGTAGCTACCAAATCAAGCTGATTTAGTCATGGGAGACTATCTTGTGGCTTTGAGAAGTTCAGATGAGGCTCCCCTGCCAAGTATATACAGCATGACAGTAGTAACACTGCTCATATATGACAGATCTCTGTTATGAGAAGAGACAAGCTAGGCTTGCTGAGGCTCAAAGCGTGAGGACACCCTTGAACTCATCTACAAGTTAATTTCTATCCTTCATACAGCTGAGTAGCACCCATGTAGTACCCATGAGGAAGCACTGTCTTCTTTAGCATCATAACTGTTTGGTTTGTTCCCCTGTGTCTTCCTTAGATTTACTGAACAATGTGAACTTTACAGAAGAGTAGAGTAAAAACTGCCTGCAGCTTCAAAAACAATATAATGTTTGGTAATTTATTCAAATATTTTGTGGCTTAAAATAGTTTGATCTTTCTATAAAGCAAAAAGTTTCCTTTAATTAAGCATACCATAAAAATGACTCTAATATGCATATAGGGTTTGCTAAAATTCTAGTTAGCTGATCTCTGATCTCTATGCTATACCTTCGGTTTTACAATTCACAAAAAGCTGTCCTTGTTTTGAACAGGTTGTATTATTGCTATATTCTCACACATTCACTTTCAGTCACAACTCAAAGACATTGGCTTAAAAGGACTCCAAAGGCTGATCTTATAGACAGTCAGTATGTTCAGATGAAATTAGATTTTCCCAGCTAATGCAGCCTGCCAAAATTCTTTCTGTTAGTGGCATCTTGGCTTTTTACAACACTCATATCACAGTGCCCTGTAATTAAAGGGCATTTATGTCTCCACATTGCCATTAGTATAAAATTGACTTATATGGCCAAAAACATGTTAAGCATTTGGCTGAGCAAAAATAGCTCAGGAAAACTGATACCATTAAGCTATCAGGACTGTTAGAAACATTCCTAGGAAATTAAGGGTTGTGTTTTACCTTTACCTGTGCTCACATGAAGTATGCTGCAGTTTATTTCTATGGAACTTGAATTAAAAATGACACCATTTAATTCTCATAGGAGTTTTAAGTAGCCTACATTTCTCTCCTTGAACTGAGGGAATCTGGACAGCATATGAGACTTCTGCATTTTTTTATGGAAAGTATATCCAACTCACTTTACCATCACTGCTTCCTCGTGTGTCATTTACTTCAGTCAATTTAATGCCAGAAAGAGCATTTGATCATCAAGTCTGACCTCCTGAATATCACAGATCATTAAATTTGCCAGTTTAGAACCAACTACTTTGACTGGATTGATTTTATTATTTTTTTTAATCTGCGGGTGATTAACTTGTTATGGGCAAGGCAAGAAACTAGATTGTCACAGTTCCTCCAAACCATAGCAATAGTTGAGTTGAACAAGTATGGCATGCCCAGTTAACAATACTACAGTACACATACCAAAGAGTGGTGGGAAGAGATTTCTTCTTTGTCTCATGAACGATGTAGGGACAGGTACGTGAACAAGGCTGACAATAGAAAAGTATTCTTTACGCTGTCCTAAACTAGTGGTCAGTAATAGCTCTCATGCTATTCTAGTTGCATCTTATGTCTAAAACATCAAAAAGAGATAATTAAACCCAAATGCATGCTGTCCAGCTTTTCACCAGGAAAAAGTTCCTTTTCATGTTGTGCCATGCTAAAATCTTCCATTTTTTTCATAGATCTGTATATATTTCTTTATCAAGTGAGTGTTTTAATCAGCTTGCAAAACCTGTAATGTCTTGCCTCAGTTATCAAGTATGAAACTATGAATGATGCTATAGTGCATTTCTGGCTAAGTACTTAAGCTATTCATGTTATTGCTAGCTTTGGAATGATTCAACAAGTAATAGTTTCTGCTTTTCTATTTCAACAACGGAGACTTAAAGTCACTACCTAAAAGTACATAGAAATGCAACAATTAAAGCTGTTTATTTCAACATTGGGACTCCTGAACTGCCACAGCTATTACAACTGTTTCAAGTTAGAATGCAAAATCCCACCAGGTGAGATGTGATAAAATCATTGGCCAAAATTTCCTTATTTAAAAAAAAAAAAAGGAAAAAAAAGAAAAGGTAAAAAAATTAAAAAGACTACGCTTCCCATGTCAGTATTTTAAACACAAATGAAAACAGTACTGGCTATATTTTGATGAATGGTATTCATTGTTGTCAATGAACTCATTCTTCCACATTTTCCATATTTCTTTCCAGGAGAAAAGGCTATCCCTCTACACAAAACCCAAGTTGTGCAAAAAATGCTTACTGTCTATAAATAGTTCTTAAAAATATCACAGTACAAATAATTCTTGCATTTATCAAAAATACTAAATTTACCCTTTTTGTGATCCTACTAGCATCATATGAAGAATTTTAATCTGTATTACCAATCACCCAAGCAATGGAGGCTGACAAGTACAGCATTTTCATGTATTTAAACTGAAAGGAGGAAAATAATACAACTCCTATCAAGTCCTCCCTCTTTCCAAAAAGTACCCCATCTACACTTCTAATTTTGTACAGGTTATTCAAAGGTAAGCGTCATTTTAATTGCCAGTGATTTTTTTGGAGTGCAGGTTTTCATGGTGTCACAGTTCGGGATCAGAGCACCCCCAAATCTGCAACAGAACGCTCTCTCTCCCCCTCCCCACCCAAAAAGGGAAGAAAGGAAATAAAGGAGAGAGACTTATCCATTAGGAAAGGAAACTAGAACAGCTTTACT
>WEIS01081524.1:0-43810 GCA_013389965.1 Todus mexicanus
TCAACTCTCTCAGCCTTTCTTCGAAGCAGAGGTGTTTGACAGATCTGAGGTGCTAATGGCCAGGGCTTGAAGGAACATCTGCACTTGCAAGCACCCAGAGCCAAAACCAGCCACTGGAATCTGTGGAGAGCAAACTGTGTTTGGGTGTACATGGCACCTGGTAATTAGTTCAGAGGTTCCTCCTTAGGCCTTACCTGACAAACTAAAATTTGGGAAGGCATATTTGGTACAGAGTGCCATCCTTCTTTGGCCACCAGCTACTTTCAGAAAGGCATTTACTAATTTGGTGGAAAACATCACATTCCTTCCAAAGGTATTTTAGGTATCTACTTTATATGTAGTTTTACAGTTGACTTCAAACAGAAGTCATTCTGATGAATAGTGATTTGAAATCAGTTACTGATGGCCAAGAACCAGACCCTAGAGATTGCATGAGACTGTGCTGAAATTCTTAAAGACTGCTCTGTGGGCCTGTTCAAGCAACAACAAGTGGCAATGATCAACAAAACTCAGGCCCATCATCAGAAAGAGTTCCATGTTTTATTTTGGGTAAAATGCCACTTGGTCCTAAGAGCTTTTGAGACAGCAGTTGTCAGCTGCTTTGTGCCCCCTCCTATGCTCCTCTGAAACCCAAGCTACTCCAAGCTGTGTAGCCATATCAAGCAGGACCATGTGAGAGAGACTCTGAGCCTGTTCTGCTGGTGAAACCTCTGGAGCAACTGATGTCATGCCTGAAACAGCAAAACTAACATTAATACTAATGCCAGTATAAAACAAAAAAAGTGTTACTTAGCCCAGTGAATGTACAGCAGTCACGATAAACAGGAGAGCAGCCCTCAAGAGAAGAGCCATAAGTGAACTCCACAGGGATGGGGAGGAGCAGCCGCCGTCCTCAGCAAACTTCTTCCTTCCCCCCATGGTCTGGGATACACCTGGAGCCAGCTTGGGGCAGCTTTCCAAGCTTTTGCCCCTCCCAGCTTCAGCTGCTGCCTGACTCCAAAGTGCTAATGGCCAGCACACCACAGCTGGCCTAGGATTCTGTCCCAGCAAAACCAGGACACTGACCAACACTGAGGAAGTCCACACAGATGTGTTATACGTAGGCAGCTACCACTCAGATTCAAGTATCCCGTTTATCATCAAACTTGCAGAATTTAGCCACAGGTCAGCATACCTGGTGATATCTGAGGCCCAGTGTAGCACGATTCTGCTCCTGGACAGAGGACTCAAATAATTTTTGTCATTGATGAATGGGACTTAGCGGCACGGGAGGGAGGGCTGGCACCTGTTTTGGGGCTCTTGGCCTCCTTTTGATACAGCTGATGGTGAAATACACTTGTCTCACCTCTGCATTTCACCATGAGGTGGCTTAATTTGGTGATAGGGAGGGACTCAGTTGTTCAAAACCAACCATCTTGCTGTATATGGTCACGAGGTTACAGGGCTCCCTGCTCAGGCGATGCTATTTCTCAACTGAAGAGTAACTGGCCAAATCCAGGCTTAATCAAAACCAGTTTGGTGCTGGTGGGCAGGTAAAACTGTGGTTTCCTTGCAGGCTGAAGGTCCTGGCTGCTGAAGAGCTTATCTGCTGCTTGATTGTTTCAGAATGCAGAGAAATGCACTGTAAGGGTGTCACGTAAAGTGGGTTAGATAAAGAGCCTAAAGAGATGCTGCTTGGCCTGCGCAGCAGCCGCTGAGTTCTCCAGCAGTGGTAGCAGGGGGAGCTGTTTAGGGAAATGCTGTGGGCTGGGTGGATTTCTGCTGCTTTCCCCGATGTTCTCCCAGGACCCACAAAGGTTGGGCTATGGATATGGAGGATATATGCCTTTTATTATTTTTAACCTGACTGGTGTCTTATTTAGGGATCTAGTTCTCCTATTTACCTCCAAAACCTTGAATATTTGAGTTCCATGTATAGTTTGCCTGAATGGTGGCTCGTATCCCTTTCTTCTCACTCTCCTATGATATGCACTGACACCATTGCTCCAGTGACCACAGGGTGAGCTGTTTCAAGTCACTATAACAGCAGAAAGCAAACCTGTGTCTTAGGAAAATCATCCCCTGCCCCCAAGTTTTACAAATATAGCAAGAATAAAAATGTGGTTTTAAATTAATCTCTTCAGTCAGTTTTAACTTTGAAATATTTTCACAAGTACTGAACCACCTCATGTTTCTGTGGATGCTCTAACTCCTGTACTCTGTCTGCACCATGAAACGTGCTGGTGTGAGATTTCCCTGGCATCTTTGGAAGTGACCCAACAAACTTTTCTTCTGCATTTAATCTGAATATTTTTCTTCCATCCCAATACCAGCACAATTGTGTTACAAATTAAAACTGAGATCTGTTTGTTTACCTGTACCATAACAAGTGGTGGATCCCCCCACACAGCAAGAAGGCTCAGTCGGGTGTAAAGGTTTGTATTTGTCAATGCATTTTAGTGTTTGGTAGCCAGTAAAATGCAACTTTTTCAATAAGATAAATAAAATGCAAAATAAGAGTTAAATTTCAGTAAATTGAAATGTCATGGTTGATGATAAAAAGCATTGATAAAGTTTCATTTAAACAGATTTCTAGTCCATCTTGCTCTGGAACACTTTATTTTGCTACCCTGGAGTAGCATTTCTTCTTCCATTTCTTGAGAAGCAGGTAG
Organism: Todus mexicanus; assembly: GCA_013389965.1. Classification (NCBI taxonomy): domain Eukaryota; kingdom Metazoa; phylum Chordata; class Aves; order Coraciiformes; family Todidae; genus Todus; species Todus mexicanus. Next base: position 2,652 of record WEIS01081524.1, read on the forward strand.
CTGTGTCAGAGAGCAGTTCCTGGAAGACTAACCCAGATTGTCATGATGCTAACTGTAGTCAATCCCTAGAGAGGAGGCTTCTTCAACTGGCCTTTGCTGGGCTCCCAAACAACGGAGCGTATATTACTATATATTTAATGCCATATTTTGTAGCATAGTTCGATAACTGTCTTGTGTAGTTTCACCTCAATGCAGTTAACTTACAAAGCGAGTCTAACAGGCTGCAGTGTTGACAAATCAGCAGGTGTAGTCAATTTGAGATGAACGAACAAGAATTTTCAGCCTCTCAATACAAAATTTTGTTGCATTGAGTTCCTAAACAGCATGGAGAGATTGCATTTCCTTAATAGAACAGCACATTCAAGGAGGTGCCCACAGATTTGGATTCAAGATCCAACTCTTGCAGCTTGGAGCACTGTGGTGAGCGGTACTGCTGAGACTTTACTGACTACAAGCAGAGCTCAAGCTCAAGTGCTGACTCTGCATCTGCAGATCTGTAGTACTCATGCTCTTGACTTACTGTACTTTAACACATCTTCTTTTTTTGTGTGTTGACATGATGTAAATTGAGAGCACCCTTATCTTGGAGTCAGCATGCAAGCATGTATTTCAGATCTTATTTGTAGGTAGCTGGTTTCTTTCTGAGGCTCACCTGTCTTGTTTTTTTGCAGCCTTCTGCATCCTACCCTGATTTCTAGTCTCTGTGCTAATGATTCATCAAATCTTTTTCCTTGATTCTTCTTTTACCGATTTTCGAAGAGCATAGAATTTAATCGAGCCTTTGGGAGGCCAGGTATTATTTATACACAGATCATTCCAGGCAAACCTTTTGCTTTGCCTGTAGCCTGTCTTCTGCAGAGCTCTTCTGTGTCATGAATATTTATGCTGATTTGTTACAGTATTTTAAACTTGTTTTCAGCTTATGAAATGACATGGTCATCTCTTTAAATCATGGGAGGAGTGAAGGGAGAGAATTGATTTTTCCTGAGCAGACACATGTGCAGGTCTTTTTAAAAGGAGTCTCTAACATGATTGGAGCCGAGAATAGCCCCACTCCACGATACCCCACCCCTCGCTTTGCCTCTGCATTTGGAGATGTGCTTTAACAGGCCTCCCTGCTATAAAGCATTCTGAGAATTTTTTGTCCTTTTTTGGCCAAATGTGCCCCTTTGCCACGTCTCAAACTGAAAGCAGTATTGCTTTGAGCATAGCAGGGTGGTCAGATGAAGATATGGTGAATAATGTAGAGTGAGAGTCAGATCTTGCGCTGTAATAACGAGTTATCCAGATTTGGTCCAGGGCATCACATTCAGCTTGCTAAGAACTTGGGATGAGAAAAGTGTGGGTGTCTGCCTACAGAACATCCTCTAACAGACTGACATGAAGTCCTGAGGCTGTGACAGCTGTTTTCTGGAGAGCTCACAAGTGAGCGGATTGCGAAGAGCTGGTTCAGCAGTCTAAAAAAAACCCACTTGCAAGCAGTGATGGGGACCCCCTGTACCTTTTTTTTCAAAAAACCTTCAGAAAGCTTTGAGTTTCTAGGAAAGCAAAAAAAACCCCAAACCGTCAGATTTGCTGGAAGGGCAGATTAGAATCAGAAGGTTTAGAAAAGAAATCTGCCATCTGGTTCTTTATGGCTGTGCAGGTTTAATCTTTCTGTCCAATTTTGCTCTCAGTTCAGCAATTTTCAGTGAATTCCTGGCTCACCTCAGCATTTGATCCCCTCTGGCCCCTTTGGAGGTCCTGCACTTGCTCCTGCAGCCGGGGTGTGTGCGCTGCGAGCTGAAGAGTCTCCCAGGCTGACTGTGCTGCAGGCCCGCTGCAGAGTATGGCTCTTACTCTCTGTGTGTGCTCCCCTACAGAAGTTTACCAGGCTACCGGAGCTGATGTTAAGGTGGTCTCATCTGTTAAGGGAGTTCCACCAAATTCTGAGCCCAGCATCCAAACCAGCAGCCTTTCTTGCTACCTCTCAGCTTGCTTTAACAAAGGAGCAGCATGTACTGTGGGTATAACATAGTGGCTTGTTGCCTTAGCCCCTAGAGACCCCACTTTCCCCTGAAACAGCGTTTAGAGCAATAGTGGACCAGGAAGATAAGCATCAGATTAATCGCAGAGTGATGCTGTTTACTGTCTGCACTGTAGTGGCATCTAGTATGAAATTGTGGTTGATGAGATAGAAGCATTTGATAATCCTTGCTTTGAGCACCTACTTATTTTTTTGTTACTCTCATATAACAAATGATTGAAAAAAATAGTGCCTGGGACTTATAAAATGTGTCCATCTCCTTCTCTCTAGGCTTTACACACTGCATGTTTGTATCAGTGACAAGTGATGTCTCCAGGCTGGTTTATGCAGGACACATCCCAGGGGTCTCTGGGAGTTGTTGCTCTTTTATAACTCAGGGGAAATTAGGAGGAATATCTGCAAAGCTGGAGCAAAAATATCCTTGAGCAATCTAACACAGAGCAGTTGGTGCTCCGAGTTGTTCCTTGGTTGGTCAAAGCTGTTTTGAGTGATTATTAGATGTCCTGCTTCACTGCAGGCTCTGGTTCAGACAGAAATAGTGGGTATGAGCCTAAGGCTCCTGAACCGCAAGACAAGCATAACATAGAGTTTCCTTGTGTGTCAAAATTCCCAGAGAAAGGTGGCTAGTGTGTGCACGTTTTTTAAATCCTTCTGGGTAGAGTGGACAACTTGGAGTCTCTTGGTTGACCGCAGGAATAAGCTTCACCTTCCTGCCTGCCGTTGGGTCCCATGGGTGTGTTTTTTTCAGAGGAGCATAAGAGAGGAGTAAGCTCTCCAGTTAACAAGGCGGTTGTTCTAGTACTGTGTCACCTGCTGCAGATGAGCTTTGTGAGGCTTGTTTCAAACTCCTTTGGTGTCGGTAACCTGGTGGGATGCTGTCTTGGAGAAAACCTGGTAGATGCTGAGCTCTTAATCAGTCCCAGCATATACAGAAGTTGTAATTCCTTAGCAGAAAGTATTTTTGAGTCTCTGTAACACTTCATTAGAACTACAGTAACTAGCTCTTCCTCTGGAGCTTATAGTGAGTTGTATAATGACTCTTACTGCTCTTCTGAATAAAAATTCATCATGGGATAGGGGGGAACATTACATGTAAATTATCTAGTTTCTTGGAACTCTCACAACTGATGTGTTTTACAGCAAAAAAAAAAAAAAATCAAAAAAAGAAGCATAATTTCAGGTTTCCCAAAGCAGAGGAGCTAGAAGAGAGGGGAGTTGCTGTGGCTGATTTTTCAGAACGAAAAGGCATTATGCTTTGTTTTGTGCTAGGCTGGCGGTAGCAGCAGCAATGTTAGCCCTGGCACAGACGGGGGTGGTGAGTGTGCAGCTTTGCACAGCATTTGGGATGAGGTGACCCCTCTTTCCTGGGGCACTGCATGTTTGTGTGCAATTTAGGTGGCTGGAGAAGCACAGCTGCAATATTATTTTTCCTTTATTTCTTTTTCTTCCATGGCCAGCAGCAATATATTAGCTTGGGCAAAGAATTTTATTTGTGTATTTGGGATTCTTTCTCTAGCGCACTCAGCTGTTGCCCAGGAAGCCCACCACATGCCTATTCCTGTCCATACGTATGTTTAAGACTTCATATTATTGAAGATGAAATAAAAGTATAGTTTTCCTGAACAACCAAATAAGCGACACCATCAGGCAGAATCATCTGTTATTGCCAGAGCCTTCTTCATATTGCTGCAACTTCCTGCTCTGGAAATTCTCCTGGCTAGAAGAAGCCTTTAGAATAAAAAATCCTTGGTAAACACTGCCATATTTTTCCTTGCTGCTGTATTTATACTAGAAGATGCCTTCTCTGACTCTGTCGCAGCAGTGATTTCCCACAGAGATACATATTTACCTCACATACTGTTGATATCTTTTTTTTTTTCTTTCCTTTGATGACTCTGCACCACCTAATGAAGAACAATTGGGCTGCACAGCTAACAGTGTTGCCCAGCACATGTTCAGCTGGACCTGGACTATATGGGGGCCATGTTTATATCCCACCTCATAAAAGCAGGGCTGTCTTGGGTTCTGGACTGTCTTATATTCTCCCAACAAGGTTCTTGCATCTCCACACCTTTGCACTGTACAAACAGTGTTGGCTGCATGTCTTGTGGGTTGCAGGCACAGCCCTGTCTTTGGTGCTGGGTGCTGTGACTCAGATGTGTCAGGCGTGGCAGAGAGATGTCAGTATTCCTGCATACTGAGCACCATGTTTCGCTCTGCTGATCCAGTCATCTCCAGTCCATTTCCAGGCAGGCTGTGGCTGAAGTACCAGCAATGCATGGAAGGAGATCCAGACTTGCTCAGTAGAAAGGCCTGAGGTCTCAGAGACAGCTTTCAACGGGCAAGGCAGTGTGTGAGGTAAAGAGTGGCATTACTGACACACTCCATGCAACCATGGCTGTTTGCCCTCTGCAGTTACAGGTGCTTTGTGTGACTCCAAGAACCAGCTTATTTCAGCCTTCAGTTCGAGCATATACAAGTCTAAGGAAAGATCTTGAAGCTTTCTTTGGCGAGCATCCCTTGTAAAATTGTTTCTAACAATATGCCTTTGTTTCAGAATCACCCTCTGAGGATTGATTGGCTCCACTAACAGCATCATGGACGAACTGCAAGATGTTCAACTGACAGAGATCAAACCGCTCCTGAACGATAAGGTAATGCTGCTCCTTTGCTCTCTCAGATGCACTCTGGCTGCCAAGGAGCCCTGATTGCCAGAATCTGCTTACAGCTTGAAGTACCTTATGTACTGAAAAACAGTAAATGCTTCTCCACTCTTATAATCTACCAGTATGTACTCCTCCAAAGTCTCAGGGGAAGACATACCACTACAGTTAGGTAAGTTTGGAGTCCTGCCCAAACACTGTGTTGTGCCTGTGCTGAGGACTTAAAAAGGCAGGGCAGAAGTTGAACAGGTGATGCCATTTCTGACCTTTTGGTAGCAGTAGAACCTCTCCTGAGTTCCTGCTTGTTAGAGAAGCCTTGGGTTGTATGCTGTTTCCTTTGGTTTTGTTTTTGGTTTTGTTTTTTTTGACTGTGTTGTTTAAAACTTTTTGTCTTAAATTATCCTTTTGTGTATTGTCCCCCAAAAGATCCCTGTATCCCTAGATTTAGTACTGGAGAGCCATTTCCAGATTCATGCAATACTGAAACTTTGGAAAATCATTATATTGCAGCAGCATTTTAAGGCTTTCACTCTGTCTGCTGGGGGCTGGAGGAGGGCTGTCTGGGCTTTAGGAGAGCTCCAGCCCCACTGGATTCTGCCACAAACCATTGGCTCTCAGCATCTAAGGCATTGTGAGCCATCCCTAGAGGATCTAAAATCTTGCATCTGCAAATTGTGTTCATGAGCAGTGTGGTTTGGTCACTTTTTCTACCTCACAGCCAAGTCCGGTGGTACATGAAGCAGTTCCCAATGTTTTGCCCTTTAATTGCTGACATCAAGAACTAGCTTGTGCAGCCAGGGGGATATTGTACTTTGTCCACTCGCTGTGTGTTTACAGAAAACTGCACTGTACAGTGCAGACTCTCACCCCAAATGGCTGAAATCTCTGAAGTCCTGCTATGCTTTAGTCTGTGCTGCTTAGTTTTTGCTCATTTCTTTAGTGTGCTAGCATATCTGTTTAGTGGCTGTGAAATTTAAAAATATCAACTGAAACCTGCACTCTAGCTGCCTTTTCTTACAGTCTAGTGCTGATGGCTAGGCTTCCACCATAGCTTAAACATCATTTTTTTAAATGCTTCCAGGGAAGGTGAGTCTTGGAAGAAAAAGATCAGTGTAGACCAGCAGATAAAAATACAGAAAGGCCGTGAAAACAGTTTATGATTTCAGAATGAGAAATAAACATTTACAGAAGACCAGCTTCCTAAATGTAAGTGCTCTTTCTAAATGCATGAGCTCTTGCTCATAATTCTCCTTAGATTTTCCGTGTTGGAGTTCAAGAGGGTAGATTTCCCTTGCTTCAGTGACCTGACCTGAGTAGGAGGTATTGAAGCACGTCAAAAAATGTCGTTTTATAAGTTTTTTAGTCTCTCTGTCCAAAGTCTTGTCTGATAGGTCCTGACAGGTTCTTGCCATAGTGTCTTCTGCAGAACCACTTCTCTCATCTAACACCTGGGACAGTTCTGGTATAAACACAGAGTGCTCGCCTTACCAGCCCCATGAGTTTAACCAGTGCACAGAACGGCACATACACAGTGACGCTTGATTTCCTTGACTCAGTTTTGAAGTTCCAGAAGTAGGAAAAAGTACGTAGAGTGGCACAGAACCATCCTCAGCGTTGCGTGGGAAGAGAAGTGTGCTGTGGCTTTCCTTTTTACATTATGTTTTAACAAAAGAAACGCCCTGGGGAGCTACCATCTCTGAAATCTGGCCTTTACTAATGCTTTCAAGCTTGACACGATATGTGTGTGCTTTTTAGACATAGCTTATGGAGCATAAGGGTGTGGTGCTGTAACATGCTGTTCTGTGCAGCACGTCAGAGTCCAAAAGCTATTGAGCTGGCAGTTTCACTAAGACTTCTACTGACAACCTATTTTAGATGTAGGAGTTTGATCCAGCATGGATTAATGGCCAGAAATAGTGCAGTAAAACTCTTTAAGGGGCTAATGGGTCAGTGCTCATGAGCTCTGCAGATAAGAAGGCTGCTGTACAGAGAAAAGGTGTCTTAAACTCTAAAACCGGTGGGAAATGGGTCACAGCTTGCTCACTTGGCTGAGCTGTAGGAAATGCCACTGGGGACCACTGAGTCCTGGCTTTGTTTTGTCTCAGGTCTAAGTCAGCAAAATAAAAGTCTGACTTTTGAAGGATACAAACACTCTCCAATTTGTGTGTAACATAAGCCTAACAGCAAGTGCAGGGAAGTAAAATACATTCGATTATGTATGTTCACCTCATTCAAGCTCACTAAAATGTGTTGACTTTACGCTAAGGAGGAAAATCAACTTCAAATGTTCCCACTTTGTTCAGAGAAAAAGAGAGCGCTGCCTGTAATGTCGTAAGAAAACTTAGCCCAGTGACACTTTATTTTTCTGTCTGGTCCATATTCCGGCACCTTGGACTCCTGTTAATGAAAAGTTATTGAAATGCAACAGCTTAATTCAGGAGATTGGATGGACCAGCTCTTGGGCTGGGTTGAGTCCTTCCAGCTAGCTTTTCAACCATCACACCTTTAGAGGCCTGAAGAACTTGCCTTAAGCTAAGTTAAGACAAATAGATTAATGTTTTAAAGTCAAATTTTGGTATGTTAAAATCAAGTATCCAGGAGTCAGCACATGTCAGCACTAATGTTGCTTGTGCATCATGGTGCATACCCTGACAAAGAGCAGCACAGTCTCAGACCTTCATCCTTTGCTTTGTGTTGTGGAATCCCCACTCTGGGAATCTTGCCCTTCTCTCAGTACAAATTCAGATCAGCCTTTTCTTTACTTAACATGCACCATCCAAGTCCAGTGCTGGATACCAAATTTCTCATTTCTTCCTGGTCTTTGTTATAGTCCATGATCACCGTGGCATTGGATGACTGAATTGATGTTCTTTATGACCTGGTAGATGAGAAGGCTCCGCTGTCTGCATTTAACAGAGCAGGGAAAGAGGCATACACAGAGTTGTCAGAAATCCCAACTAACTTCAGGATTTCAAACCGAAATAAGAAAAGGCTACTACATCATATTCAAAACATTGACACAGTTCAATATTTAACACCAAGGCAATTCTTAAAATAGATTTGCAGATACCTCAACTTAAACATCTCTGAAGAACGTAGGTAGCAACCTGTGCTCTTGCGAATGTGGCAAAGCTTTGGGGGAGGAAAACGGAGCTGTTTGTTTACACGTGGAGAGGAGTTAGGGTGCTCAGCCAGAAGAAATGTTTAGGGTGTTTCTGTTGCGCATATGTGCTCCTAGTTGTAATTACAGCACTAAGGTGCTATGTTTAAAATGCATCAGCTAGGTGCTCAGCCTTTTGCAGCGTTTGACAGCACTCAGTGGCGTAACCTACTCTGGTCAGAGACGAAGTCCTACGGAGCGCATGGGCATACAAACTGGACACTGCAGACCTGCAAAAGGTGTGCCAAATGTGTGCTGAGCTTCCTGTGCTCACCTGTATGTGTGTGTCACTCTCTGGGAAAAGTTAGCTGTGAATTGCTGAGTCCAGCTAGCTTGTGCTCTGATTTCAGTAGCTCACAGGTCACTGTGTTTGCTGCAAAACACCACCATGTACAGGGCAGATACTGCAGAGTAACTGACGACATCGCTTGTTTCTTGTGCTCAATGCATGAGATCCGAGTGGTAGTCCTTCAAGAGTTTTGCATTCGAATGAGCACCAAGCCCATACAAAACCCAACCTCATAACCAGCCTGACTTTGTTCAGGGTCCTTCCTACGGACATCTGTCCCTACTCTCAACTCTCAGCCCTGTCAACAGCTTAATGACAGCCTTGGACGGCCCCCAGCAACCTTGCTGTGTAGTCATGGGCAGAACTTGCATGGCATTCTCTTGTAAAGGTCTCACCTTTCACCGCTGTCCTCACTGCAACCAGGCTAGACTGTGCTGAAGCAAAGGTCTCTGAGGGGAACTTTCACAATGTTGTTGGAGGTGTTCTGGGGTACTGTGCTGAACTCTTTTTTTTTTCCTTCTTTTTTTCTGGTTTTTGTTAACAGAACGCGGCTCGCAACTTCCAGGACTTCGACTGTCAGGTAAGACACGTACAGGAGACAAGAATCTGTGCGCAGACTCCCCGTGGCCCATGCTGAGAGAGAGGTGAAAAAGCTCTGTGTCTTAATTTTAGCTCCTGTTAAGGTTTAATCAATAAGAGCTTGAGTATGTCCAGTTGTCAGAAATTACCCTTCACACTTTCATGTGAAGCACATTGTTCAGAGCAGGTGCAGACCTGAACTGCTCTGCCAAGGCTCCATGACATCTCTTGGGATGGCTTATCTCCTGAAAAACAGTTTCTTGGAAACATGCAATGTGCTTAAGAGCTGCAGCTCTGTCACATCTCATCTGGTTCACTGGCTGGGGAGGGAGGAGCTTGCATGCTCTGTCTATTTGTGTTGAGAGGAGATGGAAGTCACCAAGCTGCCCCAGATACAGCACCCTGTTTTGCTGGGCCTGGGTTGTGATGAAGCCATGGTCACTTTCTGGGAGGTTATTCGCCTGACAGAGTAGTGCAGAGAAGAGGCTGATTGCTGTGGTTGCTCTAGGAATAATCCTTTTAGAGGAACAGTTGCACAACAAACATCCAAGACGGAGGACGCGTTCTTTATTAGGCAGAGCACAGCACTGAGGTTCTGCAGTGTATTTTGTGGAACACAGGCTGGTCTACTGTGCTGGGTTACCTTGCTGACTTCTCACTCAGCTTGTTGATGAGCAGCCATCGGCTCTTCCTCCTGTTCAGCTGTAGGAGGATGCTGTGTGTAGTGTTCTGCTTGGCACAGGATGGACTCGTGGTGCTGTATTACACCAGTGGTGCGACTGGCAGGGTAGTGCTGTCAGCGTCACATGAGAGCTTTTAATAAAAGTCTGTTGATGTAATTCCAGAAAGCCTTCTGCAAGCCTGTGCAGAACACAGATGTAATGGATACAGTCCTAAGAAGATAGTTTGTATTTTTTGTGTCTCTTGATACTAGACACTGAAGGTACACCCCATCTGGGCAGGCATGTGTCACTGTAATGCTTTAGCTTGATTTGTTACCTTAAAGCCTCTAAGTATAAAAATTACTAATCTTAGCATGTTGTAACTTTGGTGTCTAGTCTTAGAAATGGCAACAGTGTTAAGCAATGATTTTACTGTTTCAGTAAAGATAGGTAATGGGTTTAAAACACTTCCCTCTATTGTCTTATCTCCATCTTCCTGTATCTCCTCCATCTCTTCTAGAGGTACAGAGTGCTCCCGTTCCAGGTGGGTAAAAGTAGGTGCAGTGTTAGTGGGCACAGGCACTGCCTACTGAGGCCTGTCTGCCGTGACTGGAAAGAAGATTAACATATTGCCTGGGCCTATGAGTGTTATTAGCCTGTGCTGCAAATTCTCTAACAACCCAGCAAAGCTCTGGATTTGCCCATGTCCCGCCTGTCTGTGGCAGCTTGGTGTTGGGAGCTGGAGCACAGTGGGAAGGAGTCCCTGTAACAGAGCTGTGCATTGCTGCTCCTTTTCTCTCTATGCTTTTGCTCAGTAAGCAAAGCCTGCACCCCTCTTTAAAAACACCCCAAAGATGAAGCTGTGCGAGTCCCACAGAGACACTGTGCTACAACCACTGACTCCTGTGCACTTGGCAGATCCTGCTGCCATTGTTGTCTCTGTTCCCTGTCCACTTCAGGGCTGAGCAGCAGGAAGAGCTGGCAGTGGCCTGCAGCTAGGGACAGGGGTGCTCAGGATCGCTGGACCAGGCATGGACAGTGCTTGTTTCTTCTCTGTGCTTTGATTTCAATCAGCAGTGTGCTGGTGGCCATGGCAACAGTTGGGCAGGAGACAAGATGTTCTTTCTGGGAGCCCTCTTGGTAGTTCATTTAGATTTTTATTTTTTTTTTAGCAAGAGGTTAACATGGTGTCTCTTGTGACTGTAAATGTTTTCCCACATCGCCTTCCTCCAGCACCTCTCCCTACAAGATGTGGGTTTAGGGCATACCTGGTTTGGCTCTCCATCCTACCTGGAAAGTATCCCAAGGCCTGGATTAAGTCTGTTTGAAACCTGTCAGAGGACAGATCCTGCATCCTTGGATTTTCTGCCTCAGTTGCTAATACCAGGAACAGTACTTAAACTTGGAGGTTGAGCTCTTGTGTTGTCCTGTGAAAAGTTACTGCTGCTTTCTGATCTGGCAAAGCACGTCTGTCTGCCACATGAAGTTTGCTAGGGCTTTCAGGGGAAGGGAGACCCTGTTGTGTAGAGAGAGACTTAAAAGCACGTAGGCTGAGGTAGGTGTTTAGTTTGTCTAGAGTTTCATGGGGAGAAAAAGCTTCGAGGAAGATCTCAATGTTACAAGAACAGGCAAAAACTGGCCAGAAATTCATAAATGCTGGTAACTGAAAGGTGTTTTCCAGTTACAGTGAGTGAAGTTCTCGGTCAGCTTGCAATAACGGCAACATCTGCAAGGGACTTGGCAAGTTTTAAGGCAAAATTTAGGGGACTGTGGGATGGATTATATTATCTTGTACAGCATAGTGTCTGTAGTATGAGGGCATGGCATCAGTGATGCAAGACCTGCATTTCAGACCTTTTTATTTTCCAGTTGTCAGAAAACCCCCTCTTTTAAATGGAGATAAAGGTGTGGCTTTGCATGGGGCCAGCCACATCCTGGGTTCTTGCAAGGCTGCAGCCAGCAGGGTGAGAGAAGCAGGGGCCCTCTGGCCGCACTGATGGCAGCCCTGTTGTCGTTGCAGGTCCAGCTTGAGCTCCCCAGGACAAGACATTAACATACAGCAATGAGTCCTGTATCATTTCAGCCTGTGTTATTCTGTGTCCTCAACTATGAGGTAGTTTGCTGTAAGTCCATTTCACCTCCTTCCAGGTCTGAGCAATGCCCCTGCAGAGCTCTGCCTTGGATACAGCCAGAGCAGTAACACAGCCTGCCTCAGTGTTTGGTCATCCTGCGGTGCCTCTAGACCTCATTCTGACTGGAAGCTGGAGTTCCAAAATGTTTTCTGCATAGTTGGTCCATGCTTATGACTGGAGGAAGTGTTTGGTTTCATCCCAGCTCATGGGCATGTCATTAGCACTGTCTCTGACTTGGTGGGTTGAGTAGTGCCAGGCACACAGGTTAGATACTGTTTTCTGTAAAGCTTTGGCACATGCTGCCTTTCAACATATATATTTAATGTTTGTAAGATCTTTCTTTCCCTTGGGGAAAATGGGTGATGCCATTGTGAATTTCTACTTGTGTTTGATTTTAGTTTTGAATAACATGTCCGGATTCGATCTGGACAGAGTCAACAGAGCAAGCATCCTCTTGCTTCTGAAATTTGTTACTCTGGGTGCGTGTGAGGTGACAAAGCTTTTAGCTGTTCTGATACAGATGACTTTTAGATACAGGTGTCCTGATTTTCTTAAACTATTCATCTACATGCAGCTGCAGTTAACCCTGACAAATAACAGATTGCCTGAGCATCAGTTAAAACAACCCCTCCATAATCTTATAACCATTTGCAATGGAGAGCTAGTGTGCTGGCTTAGGGGTCTTTATCAATTGTATGTAGGTTATTCTCAGAACCAAAAATGCATTAACCTAAATTTGAGACCTACATTTTACTTGAAAGCGATATGAACTCTAATGAAATCTAGGCTTGGCTTCTTCTAACGTTTGCAGGCAGATGGTGGATTAAATGGTCTGGTTTGCTGATGGACAGATGGTGTGGTGACCTACACGGTTGCTAGAGCTGCATTTCTGCTTTCGTTATTATCTGCAGACCCTCTTCAGCTGCTTTGAGAAGTAGGTGTTCTGCGCTAGCCTGAATCTCTCCCTTTTTTCCAGGTGGTTTGTTTTAAATACCCATGAAGGAATATGGTGGTATATTTGTAAAACTACCCAAATAAATCTGCATTATATTTGTCTGACATAAACAAGCATATGATCGGATTTGTAGTTAGTGTTTCCCCTCCATTGCCTCCCATGAAGGGAGAGAAGTGTTCTGCTCTCCAGCACGTGCCGTGCAGAAGAGGACCTGAGGTATGGAAATGGGGCTGGGATTTGGCAGAGTATTTGAAGAGAGCTCACAGGGTATGGAAGTGGTAGGAGTAAGTAAATTCAGAACATTGAGAGTTCAGCTGAAAGAGAGAAGACAAGACACATGTACCCGTGGAGGAAAGAAATTAAAGCTTCCCTGTACAACAGCTTACTGTGCCTTGCTGTAGCTAACTGAAAATGTGGAGTTACTTGGTGTAGTGTGGAGTTACCCTGTGCCCAGAGTAAAACATGACAAAATGTTTGAAGAGTTAATAACAGACCTCAGTGAGGAATTTTTCACCACTTTTTTCACTGCAAGAATAACTTTTCAATAAGCCCATGTTTTTACTGCTTCAATTTTGAGAAGTTCTTCCACAAGTACATTTGTTTGAAGCTTTTTAATCTGCAGTTTTAAAAGTTTGCTTACCCTTGCCTAACCTCTTTGCTATGTTTTTGCTTGCTGTGCAGCAGGAGGTGGTATCCTGCTATCGAGAGGTTATTGAAATACCCCATCATGTGCATTTGCTGATGTCATAAAAGTCGAATTGAAACTTATGTTCATTTTTAAATGAAATCATTAAAAGCAGCTTGTGATTGCTACACAGTGGCATTGAATACAAGATGGTTTAAAGCATCTTCTGTTTATTGTAATGAAATAACATGAAATGTTAGCACTTTGAGGAAGGGTTTGCTTCCTCTGTATGAATAATGGGAGTTCTCACCAGCATTGAAACATTTTGTCCAGGATATTGAAGACCATTGTTGTTCTTATTTCTACAATGAATTCTTTTGTTCTCTCCTTCAGAGTGCTGGAGTGAAATTAAGTACAACACATATGATGTTTTGATCTAGAAAGCAACATTTTTTAATGCCTACTAAATTGGGAGCTGCCTCTAATTAAAACTGGCATCACCACTAAAATACTGGGTTTGACTTCTGCTGGCACCACAGCAGCAAATACTGTAAAGCTAAAATTGATAAACTGGCATTTTATTTGGGAATCTTTTTTTCATTATTCTTATTTATTGGAAAGCTATTCCTCCGATTCCTCCCATCACTGGCTTTCCATCTAAAAACTGTTTTCTGTAAAACTGCAGTGTTGAGTTCTCTAAAGCCTTTGCTAGCTGGACTGAAACATGACTTTTATTTTTAAATGTATAAGCACAATGCTTCCATGAGGTTTATTTAAACATTACTTTTGCTTTCTGCATGCTTATGACTACAGTGTGCTAAAAAGCCTGATTATGCAGATGTGGTATTTGAAATTCTGTGCTTTTTTGTTCGTGACAGTGAGGTTTTACAGCAAAGGAAATGTATGCATTTTAGATTGAGAAAGGGATTTGCCTCCTTGCTACCCTCAGAAAAATGAATGGTGCCTTTCCACTAACGGTTGACTGATCTGTTCGCATCCGCTATGCAACACCCATTAATGGTATTTCAGAGCAGCTAATGATTAGACTCAGTTCTGGTTCCCAGGGACACTGAAGATTTGGAGACACAGAACATGGCTATGCTTTCTCTTCTTCAGTAGTTTTAAGGAGGTTCCTGAACTTCAGCAAGATACAAAAATGCGGTTTGGCACATCATGGCAGCAGGTGGACTGTCCTTGGCTGAAAACATGGCCCCAGGCTTACCTTCTAGGTTGCGTTTAGGGGTTAAGATGATCTGAGATCTTGCAGTCACACAAAATTGTATTAGCACATTCAAATCTTGCTTGTGTAGGATTCAGGTTTACAAAGGCTGTGTGTCTGCAGATTGTGGCGCCTTGAGCCCACTGTCCAGGTGTCATCCTGGCACTAGAGGCACCATCCTGTTCTGTTTGCAGCTCATGGGGACAAGACAACCTGCAGCCAACCTTGGACAGATGAGAGCTGATTGGCAAGTGGGTTAATTCACCCTAAACCATTATAGATCCAGGCAGATCCAGTTTCCTGCTTTAGCTGTGGAAGGGGGGATTTAACCTCAGAGCGAGAGTGAGAAGCACCATGTATTCCGAAGTCTGTACTGGATGCCTTGCTCCTGATGTTGGATGCTTGCCTAGAGTGCGAGAAAGCTATGGCTCTAACTGCTTTTTATAACACGTGGGCAGGGCAGGAGATGGAGAAGTACATCTTGCTCTATCTCTGACATGTAGGTGTGGTCTTTAGTTGTATATTGGTCTCAGTGTTGTGTGATTGTAGGAGCTGGTGGTTTCTGATTTGGGAGCACAAACCCAGCCTGCCAGCTGTACTCCTGTTGTAGGTCATGACTTCAGTTCATTGGACTGCAGAACCAGTATCTGTTCTCTGGTAGAACCCATGTTTTGGAGGTGACTTGCCATTTCTCTCTGTCTGACACAGAGCATTCAAGAAGGGTTGCGGATAGTTCTGCCCATCAGTGTCAGGTGCCTTTGAGCAGGGGGACACACAACGGCTTGTGTGTATATACAGTAACAGATTGGGGTAGCCCAGCAGCACCTTGGTCTCCAAATGCTTTTGTGTTTCTATAACCAGATTACATCCCTCCTTCTACTGCTGCTCTTGATTCTCACCCAGCATTTCTCTAATTTAAGACTTAATCCAATTACATAAAGTACTAGAAACCATTGACTGCTTGCATAGATCATATTGTGTTTTCTATTAATAAATTTCTGCTCTGTATAGGAATGAATAATTTAGTTCAAGATGTTGCTTTAAATCTGGTTTAGGCTTGCTCCCACGCAGCCATCCTCTTCAGCTCTACTATTTCCAAAATAATTTTGCATAGAGAGGAGGTGGTAAGCACTTACCTACCAACTGTGTTAAGGTTGGTGGTGCAGTAATGGTGAGAGTTACCGGATGGAAATGCTTTACAGTCTTACAATATTTTTTTTCTTAGCTTATAGACATAGTTTGTGTTGTTGTTTTAGTAATGTGTAGAAATTTGAGGGCAGCTGTTGCAAAAAAGATGACAATGGAATCTCTGCTTTAATCTCGCCATGGTTAATAGCTGTGATAGGTTACCCCAGAAGCACGCTGCAATTGTTTTCCACCTTTACCACGACTGGCACAGACAACAAAGTAAATACTAGCTGTAGCTGCAGTATCACTGAAAAAGGGGGAAAATGTGACCTGAGCAATATGCGTCTCTCCACCTCACAGCAAAGTAGCAATGGCAGTTCTCTTTGCCTTAGATGAACCAGGACCTGAGTGTCCTTAAGCTGAAAGGTTTTCTGGCACATTTCAAGCCCTCAACTAGCACAGACATTTGTCAAGCTTGAGCAGAATGTGAGCAACAGAAAACTTGTGCTCTGTGTTCAGCCAGATTTGAATGTTAAAAAAAATAAACTGAAGGGATTTCACAGACATGTTCTTTATTATCAGATGCCAAATTAAAGCAATTCTCAGTTTTGCCAGAGGGTTAATTTTGAATGTTGAGCAGCTTGTCACTGGGCATAAAACTCATCTGGTAATGCCAAAAAACCTTAATAAATAGGTTGTGATAAGCACTGGTAATGTGAATTCTCACTATTAATTACTCCCACTGTGAAACAAATGGTTTACTTCAGACTTTAATAACTTTTACACGTAAGTGCTGGATCACACTCTGACCTGGAGCTGAGGGAGTGCGGCTGTAATTTGGGCTGCTGCAATCGGCACCCAGGTACCTCTGTTTGCTGCCCAGAAGTTTCTGGAGCTCCTCTGGAGCTGCTGCTGTTGGCTACCTCATTTCTTCGCTCAGAAATGTTTTTTCTTGATATGGGAAATTTTCTGTGACACCTGTCAGTGGCACTGTTACTGCTTCCCTTTCTGCCCAAAGGCAGAGGGGGCAGTGAGAGATGGTTGCCCCCCATTTGAACCTTTTTCTGCCTGGGTATGCATGCGCTTCTTCCATAATCAGTCCCACAGTAAATCTAAATTTAGACTTTGGCAGTCATTGTTTGGTGTGTGTTTTCCTCTTCGGTTTAAGAATGATTCGAAGATGTTAAGGCCAAATAGGATAATGTCCCAGTCTAGTCAGAACTTCTCCAAATCCCTGGCAAGGAACACCTCCCAGCAGTTTGTGTTTAATCTCAAGTATTTTAAAGCTGTTGTTGAGTTGTGTCCTGTCACCTTCCAGTGTCTGAGTCTTTATGGTTTATATACATTTCATTTTCTAAAGTGTAGAGTTCTGACTAAGAACAGGGATTTGTAGGAGCTGGAACCATAAAGCATGTAGCAAAAATCACAGGGCTTTTAGAGATGGTCAGTAGCATTGGTGGCCTTTCTCTGGTTACTTTATGGTCTTCTGACCAACCCCTATCTGAAGGTATATCTTAGAAGTATAGCTAAGGCCAGTCAGTGCCTCTGCCACCATGTGTGCACTTGCAGTGCTTACCTTCCATCCAAATGAGATCTCCTCTGGCTGCTGGGTCAGTTGCTTTGGTTCCCAGTGTAGTGGGACAGTGAATGCAGCCTGTCACTCCTGCTTACGGGGTTTCCACAAGACCATCAGTTCGCTGGACGTAGGACAGGGCAGAGGGACGAGAGAAGCGCTCTTTTTCAATAGCACTTCGTCATCAAGTCAGCCAATCTGTAACACGAATTTGCACCCAAAATGTCAGTTTTGTTTTGTTTCTGCCAGTCATTATATTCTTGTCTCAGATCAGAGAACAGAGTTGAGGTAAACTTGAAGTGTGATGTACATTGACCAAAACCATTCTACAGTGAAATATAAAAGGGCAAGCTATGGGCTGATGAGAACCCAGAGGCGAGAGATGAGTGAAAACGTCAGCTCCAGGCTCGTGGCAAAGCAAATCAATTCTTGTTTATCAGGAACAAAGAACAAAGCAACCTCATTGTGCTACCCTGTAAATCCAGAGCATGTCCATGTCTGTTTGACGTACTGCCAGCCCCCTTGTCTCAGAAAGGACAGAGCATGACAGGGCAGTTTTGGAGAACAACAGAGTGGTCATAAAAAAGCTGCCATACAGGACTGGCCAGATCCGGCAGGGCACTTCTGCCTGGAAGGGGACATGTGAAGGGGAATCACATCACTGCTGCGGATTATAGAAAGGGATCAGTTCTTCTCCATCTTCCAAGTCAAGGACGGGAAGATCTCATGCAAAACCAGGAGATATAAGGCATGGAATGAAGTGGTTCTTCACCCCGCACATTGTTAAGCTTTGGCTTTTCTGGTCACAGGGTAAGGCAGACGCCAGAGGGTCACTGCGCAGTTCTCAGAGAAAGTCAAACTGAAGACACCTCCAGTTCAGGAAGTCGCTTCTGACCTGCAGATGGTTGGAGGTTGGGAAAATCAAGGGAAACTTAAAAAATACAAGTGTTTGAGGTAATATTGCTACATGCTTACTCTGTTTTATTTTTTCACAAGCACATGCTCTTAAAGTCAGACTAGAGGCTGGCTGATGTTTGGTCTGACTAGCTACAGCTGGTCTCCTTACCTCCTGATCCTCCTCTGTCATAGGTCTTCTCATCTATGGCCTGAGGAAACTGCTAGTTTTTGAAGTGATGGTTCCCAGTTTATGTGAGCTGATCACTAGCAGCTGTCTGCACTGGCTTCATGTCCTTGCTCGGTCTACCCAGCAGTGCACTACTGTTTGGTGTCTATGCATCACAAGCTTTGTGCCTACAGCCAGCGAGAGCAGCTGCCGGCAGTGCTGGTAGCGAGGCTGCCTCTGATGCTGCATTCCCATTTACAGCAGGTTGTCTGCAGCTGCTGTTTATTTTTTACTTACTGTACGAATAAGGGCAGAAGATAAAATCGCTTCAGAGAAACCTGATAAATTTTCCAGTCCCGAAGTGAAAGTTAGATTTTATCAAGCTTTTCAAAACAAAAGTGCAGATCATTATGATCTTCTCTAGCATTCATCTCCCTACTTTGCAGACAGCACATTTGTTAAAATCTGGCTGTCTCCTGGTGGTGTCTTTTTTGCCTGCCTTTTCCTGTCACTGCTTCCATGCGCCATGGACCAGCTCAGTGTTTGAACCATAGCTGGAGTTACACAGCTGCAAGCTCTGTTCAAGCTACGCTGCAGCAAAGTGTCAAACCTGGCCTGAACAGAGAGCAGAAACAGAGCATGCCAGTGTTTGAGATGATGACAAGTGTCTGATGCTTTCTAATGCTACCTTTCTACATGAGGAATGGGCAAATACCAGGAGATAATATGCAGAACTATAGGTGGACAGTGGTTATGGAGGCAGTGTGACACAAGCAGGACATCTCCCTGGGTGTGTATCTACAAGAAGGACATGAAGAAAGCATGTTTGGAAAGGGCAGAGGGTGCAGCTCGTGCAGCTGCTGCCCTCTCAGAGTACGCTGGTACCCGCTTTAACTGGGTTATCTGCTTCATGTTTGGAAGAGTAATAAGCCAGTAATGGTATAATGAAATTATAACTTGGTTTTGGCCATTTCAAGGTAGCAGTTGTAAGTGTAGAGACTGTTGTTGCCATCTTAACCATGAAACCTAAACTCTGGTATTGAGCATCTGTCTCATGCTGTTCCTTTGCCTTTGATATGTGGGAAGGTGCTGTTTGGAGAAAAACAGGTAATAGGGAAGTTGTGTGCTGTAATTGTGTGATGTCTGAAAATGTCTTTTGCAATCATAGGTCAGGATAAAAACCCTAAAGCTACAGGGCAAAGTTTCAGAGAAAATAAAGTTTACTGGAAAAATAGACATAGAATTACTTGCAGGGAATCTAGGGCTAAAACTGACTTGTCTCTCCAGGTAATCTTGAAAGGGAGATCAACACAATGTTGCAATGTGTAGCTAAAAAAGTTAATGTAGAAACCCTTATCTCAAATGTAGTGTCTGCCACTTGCTTTGTACAGCTTGGAAAAAGCCTTAAAAAAAATAAAAGGCTTTAACCAGAGGAAGCAAAGAAGGGAAGCTGCTTCCCAGGAGGAGGATTTCTACCTTGCTAAGGAACCAGCAAGAGATAAAAGGAAATAACCTTAACCACTCCCAATCTAAGGCTCTGTCACTGTCCGGTGCAGATTTAGCATCTTAAAATTTTTAGCTTTGCTCACTGAGTTTTGTTAAATATGGGATTTCTCAAGTTGCTTCTGTCTTCAGTGGACATTGACTGTATTCAAATCACTAATGTGATTGAAGGAGTAGTGAAGTGAGCACCCTGTACTGGTGCCTGGTGCTGACATGAAAAACCTCCTCTCAACAAACTGTCTCATTTCCCCAGATTACAATTTCCACAGTTTGTGAAGTCAAAGTATGTGGGAAAGCAAGGACTGGGTTTCAGCTCAAGGGAGCTCGTTGCTTTCCTACTAGAGAGATAAGACTCAAGCTCAGCTTCGGAAAACAAAAATGCAGGGTGTTGCAGTATGAAGCACATTGAGGTGCTTGAACAAAAGCTCTGAAGAGAGGTCGGTGTTTCTGATTCTAGTATCTTGTCCATAGTGGAAATGTGTGACCTTAGCAGTAAGTTTGCATGTAATTCCAGAAAAGACTCTATTGCTGACATTTTTTAGTACTATCAGCTCTTCTGTTGACTTCTTTGCTTTTCGCACTGTTGGCTTAGTTTGGGTTTTGTGCTTCTGTTTGATTGCTGACCTTTTGTTGCTGCTTATAAAATCCTCCCGAGTCCTCCGGAGGTGCAGTTTCGTGAGACATGAGTCAGTTTAACCGGTTTTGTGCTCAGGGCAGGGTTATTTCTTCTACCACCTCATGTGCTCTCCTTGGCCTCTGAGACCATCAGCATTTACTCTCTGCGAGCTTCTTAATTCACTGATGTGGCAGAAATCTAACAAAGTAAGATTTAAAAAAGCCCCACAAAATGCAGTTGAGTAGTTTTCTGACAGATCAGTGAGTGAAAGCTGCCTCTGTGGAAGAGACCGGCAACTGCTATTGCTGGCAGAAATCTGCTTTTAGTGGCAGTCAGCTGCTTGGTTAGCTCAGATGCATAGGGGAGCACAGCTGGGGGGCACAAGCTCTGGCTGCTTTGACACTCGCTGGGCTCTTCTGTGAGTTTGCTGCCCTTCTCCATTTCAGCCATGTGCACTGCCAGTCACTTTGTTCGAAAGGTACCACTTCTGTTAAAGGTCTTGTTAACACCTGCAAACCTGGATAGCACTGACATGAGGGCCACTGCTATGGCTGCGCAACATGTCCTGCTGGAGTACAGCCCAGCTTAGCAGAGCAGCCCAGAGAGCCAAGAATGTGAGCAAATGGTAGAGCCTGATGGTTTTCTGGAGGCTTAGGATATGGAGGCCGCACCCTGGGGTTCCTTGTGCACCCTCGTTGCAAGGGCAGGCAATTCTTCTGCATGGACCCAGGCTCACTTTGCACACGTAGATTAGTCCTTTCCTACCTGCATGGGATGCCTTGGCCCACAATCCCCTCACGAGGAGAAGGGAGCCAGGTGAGGTCAGGCTGGATAACCTCATCTGCCTTGTTCTCTTGCCTGCCTCTAGTGCAACAGGTCACTTGTAGGTACTTCAGCTTTGTCACCTGCACAGCGCAACAGCTGCATGCAAGTAAAACCCAACCCCTTTCTGAGGATGAGGGCCATCAGAGGTGTCTTTTTATCCTTCATAGCTAAGCTGGAGAAGGCTTCAGGCTACCTCAGGTGATTTGACTGTGGCAACTTCCTCCTGTTGCCATGCTAGGGGAAGGGGAGAGGCATTGGAGAACCTCGAAAGAACTACCTCTGGGAGGAGGAGGATCTTTCACTGCAAGAACAGTCTGGCCTGCAGCCAGCCCTTGGGAGTGCCCAGGAAGGAGGGGCAGGGTGAATTTCTGTGACTTTCTGACATGCTGCAAGCCAGGTGCTCTCACCTGCCCTGAATTTGGTATAGCTATTTTCAGGTGATTGGAAATTACTGTCTAAAAAAAAAATTCACATCCTTTTTGTAAACGAGTAAAAAATATTTTTGAGTTTGTAATGTCATGCCTTCAGGTTGAACCATAAGGCTATTCACTAAGCACATATATTTTTAATATCAAGAAAGTAATTGGTGCTTTTTACGGTGTCTGAGGTCAGAGCATGTCTCTCCTTTGACTTCTATAGATGAGAGAAAGGACTTAAAGATGATGTTGTGTACCCAGTCTCACTGACATCTCTGCAGCTTTCCCGAAGTCTGTTGTTAATCCCAGACCAGTGTTTGTCTAAATGTGTTTGCAGCTATTTTAGTTAAACTCAGACAACTTTGTGAACAGTTCTGTGTTCATCATTGTAAGATTGTGGCTTCTGTTTTTGCACTGGACAAGTGTTGGAGAGGTACCCAGAGGCCTTGTGGTCCTCTTGCCCTCTTACACAAGACACAGTGCAAAAAGTCCTCAGTATTTTGCTTGGGAAAAGGCATGTAGTGTTGCTGGCAAATAATTATGAAATGGGTTGTGAAAGCACTTCACTGACACTCAGCTGGAAGCCAGCATAACCTCCTGCATCCAAGCCAGCTGCTGGAAGAGCCTAAGTGTGTTTTACTGTTGCATTACCAAACCTGGTAGGAGGGAAAAAGAGTGTTCGGTTGAGGCCCAGTGCTCTGCCTTTCCTGAGGTGACAGGTTAGCTAACGTTAATGTAGCAGCGTGGTCAAAATCTGATGGGCTCTCGGCCAAACAGCCAACGTGGGGCAGCAGCAGACAGGCAGCCTGGGAGAACAGGTACATGTAGATCTGTATCTTTCATTTTTAATGATGTCAAAAGGAAAAGCTGCCACCTGCTGCTCTGTGCATGGGTACAACCTCCCAGGCAGCTGGTGACTGGATCTGCAGAGCTTGGGTCTCTCTGCTGTCCCTGCCATCTGCCTGCACTGTGTTGTGAGGCTATTTCCAAAACTCTCTAGTTCGTGGTCCCCAGGGGCTGGGGCTGCTGCCAGCCTGTGAGGCAAGGCTGTGTTCCCTTGCATCAGCTTGTCCGTGGACAGGACATTCCCAGGGTTGTCGGTTGGAGACACACTGAAGAGAGACTTGTGGGCTCATGGGTTGGAGGTAGAGAGAAGCCATCTGGGGAGCAAGGGCTTGGCTGTGGAGGTGGAGCTGCGTTCGTGATGCCATGAACCCCTAGAGACAGATGGACATGTGATGTCTGCCTCCTACTGCAGTGCAACAACATCACTAAAAGCCATTGAAATGTGATTTTGGTCATAGGAAGACACAGCCCCAGACCCCTCACACATCTGTACAAAAGCAACCCGCTTTTAGCAGTGGTAGGAGAGAGATTTGACAGAGTTGCAGGTTGCAAGAGCTGTACTGAGCCACTACCTGTGGATAGGAGAGCAATATTAAAGTGTGAATGAGCCCTTGCTGCTGGCCTTCAGTTAGGGTTCCCTGTAGTGTAGGCAGCACACGTAACACTGAGGCTCCTTCTTCTCTCTCTGCAGGAACATGACATTGAGACAGCTTTTGGAGTGGTCCATGTCACCATGCGGGGCACACCCAAGGGGAACAGACCTGTCATCCTCACATACCATGACATTGGCCTCAACCGTAAGCCCTTGGATTCCCAGGACCCTGAAAAAGTGGTTGTTTGTGGTATTTGATTTTGAGTGTGTGACCAGCAGGACTAGCCTGGAGCTGAGATGAGATAGGTCATTAGAGCAGAAAGATAAAGGTCTGCAGGAGAGAGAGCATGTGGCACTCCCATGTCTGTTCCAAGAGCCCTGGAAAGGTAGCGCTAAGGTGGCAATATGGAAATAGGTCCACCCACCACACAACAGTGCTCTAGCTGACTTGTTGCATTGTGTGATAGAGCTGCCACAAGGCATCCATTTCCTGGCAAGTGGGCAAGTCCCTTATACAAGGCTGCAGAAACTGTGTTATGCTTCTAGCAGGCTCAGTTGCTCTTTCCACCAGTCATCCCACTCTGCTCATACTGTTAGGTTTACACAGGTATGTATTGTGAGTACCCAAGTGCTGTAAGGCCCTATTCTCCTCAGCGTAGGTGTCATTTGTCTGCCTGCCCTCCAGTTGAGGCAGTTCCTTTCCCAGGACTCTCTGCCGTGTTTCATTTCGGGGGCACAGCAGCATGTGGCATCCAGCAACCCTTGTCCACAGACTCAGCAGGGCAGCTGAGTTCATGCAGGTGTGTGCCGTGGTGATTGGAGCGTGAATTGCAGTGAAACTTCAGGAGGTGTCTCATTTCTTTTTGTTGTTTTTGTAGACAAATCCTGTTTTAACACATTCTTTAACTTCGAAGACATGCAAGAGATCACTCATCATTTTGCTGTGTGCCACGTGGATGCACCAGGCCAGCAGGAAGGAGCCCCCCCATTCCCATCCGGGTAAGAGCTCTACAGACACTCTTGTTCCAGATGTGGTCTGGACTGAAGGAGCACCCAGTTTAAGCCAGGTGGGACTGCCAGGCTGGGAGTGGTGGGAGGGAGCTTTCAGGAGCAGAGGAAATGGGAAGATGAGGAGGCTACCCAAGGGGCATTCAGGGAACTCTCATATTACTGAGGCATGGGTAAAGCCATCATGAGTGCTGGTACCAGCTTTCTGACTTGGGAAGAGCCCAGCACACTGCAGTCTAGCTGGTGTTCCTTGTTCCATCTGTCCATCCTCCCACAGAAGTCTTACTGCCCGAAAAACCACAGCTCTGTGTTAGTCTTGCTCTGAGGGGTGGGATCCATGTAGTTGACTGGAATATACAATATCATTGCAAAATGATGACCTATGCAGACGCCTGTCAGACATTCCTTGTCTGCCATGGGTAGAACTGGAAGGTAGCTTTTGTCAAGCTGTATTTGGAAGTGCTTTGATCTCAGTCTCTCTCGGTTTTCAGGTACCAATATCCCAGTATGGATGAACTAGCTGAAATGCTGCCCGCTGTTCTGACACACCTGAAGTAAGTCTCTGAGCCAGCCATTCCAGCGCCTCCCTTTGTCTCTGCTTGTTCACAGAGACGTATGCTCACAGAGTTGTCCCAAGGGGCCTGAGCATCTCCTAACCTGTGTAACTGTGTCTGGTTCTTATGCTGGAAATATTGTCTGCCACATGAGACAATTTATGGCTGCTGCATCATTGCTGAATCATTTTGACAGTGAACCATAAATGAACAGCTGGATGCAGAGGGGGGAGAAGGTTTGCCTCTAGGGATGCTTCAACTGTGAGCTTACGTTAGTCTTGCTGATTGTGAAATGCCTGTATTTCAGCCTGAAAAGCTTCATTGGGATTGGACTGGGAGCTGGTGCTTATGTCCTCAGCAGGTGTGCAGTAAGTATCTCTTAATTTCCCCATAACTTTATTATATGAACTATATTATATGAACTGTGGTCTTCCACCAATCAAAGAGACCATTTGTGGAGCACGGGCAAAGTAGCAGTCAGTAATTACAGTAGACCTGCAGGGAGCTATGTGAGAGCTACTTCACATCCAGATGGTTAAATTGGATCGGCCAAAGTTAGTCTGAAGCTATGCCAGACATGGAAGGATTGTAATATAATGTCTTTGAGTCAGCAGAGCCCATCCTGGCTGCTGGAAATGCCCAGCCTCATGTCTTCACAAAGACTGTCTGCGTTACTGTCTGCTGTTTCCAGTGTTTGTGACACCAGACAATTGCTTTAGTGATATGCTGTGAACTAGTGCTGATGGGGAATGTGCTTTTTCACTGAAAGGAAATAGATTTTGCATTCCACCCTTTGACAACAGAATCCTGGCTTTATCTTCGTACTCACGTCGACATTTCTCTCTAGTGGATTGTTTGTAAGTATGTGAAATGAATAGGTCCGCAGCCCAAGAATTTGCCTGAGACTTTCAGAGATAGTGTTAAAGAAAAAAATACAGAAATGTGACAGTCTCAGTATTGAGTGCAGAGGGTTGCTGATGATTTAGGCCATTATTGCTTATTAAAGCCACTTCATCATACATCTGCCCCTCCTACAGAAAATCCTCTGCTTTCCATTTCCTCCAGTCAGGGTTGGCCCTGGAGCAGTGTGAGACACTGGTGTCTGCTGTTCCTTACCAGTTGTATCTTGTGTAGTTTCCAGTCTTGCTAGAGAGGATCACACAAACAAGCCTTCGTTCTCGTCTCAGAGAAGTGCCAGCAAGCCCTTGTCGTGCTACCTGGATTGCAGACACGTTCCTGCAAAGGACAGAGTTGTTTCCTTCTGCTCACTCAGTGCTAATCTGTACAATGGAGCTCAAAGTTCTCTGGTTGTCTTGGGTTGCTGGGTTTGTGTTTCCAAGGAATTCTCAAAATATTTTGTACCTGTGCTCCCCACACACCCTCCTGAGGTAAACTGCAGGGTGCTGGGGGTGCCATGCTGGAGCAGGGGAAGGGGTGTCTGCGAGCTGGGAGGGCAGCCTGGGGGGCCTGTGGTGAGCCAGGTACTCTGCCGCTGATGCTTCCCAGGCCTCCACTCAGGCTGCAGGCACTTGCGGGGCCTCGGCACCAATTCTTGTGCCATTTGCCAAATTTTGCCATTTTGCCACATCTCTTCTGGGAGACAGCCTCATCCGTGAGGATGGGAGGAGGTGCTCTCTGGGCACAGGATTTTGTCCGTGTCCTTCCCGGAGGTGCCGGATTGGAGAAGAGGGGGTCGATGCTCACAGTCACAGTTGTAATATATGGAAGTCTGAGCAGGATCCGTGGTTACACCAGATGCATGGGTTGCTAGAAGACACTGCAGAGGCCTGCTAAGGCTGCAGGTGCTGGGTGAGCAGTCACTCCCTCAGTGCCAACAACTGAATCGAGTCAGGTCTGCCTGGGAGCCAGCTTTGGGCCAGGCTCTGAAAAGGCCGCTGGCTATCCAGCACAGAAGGAGCTCGCCACTTAGTCTTTGTTTTACTCTGTCTTCCTTTTGCGAGAATCTTTCCGGCTGCTGTTCCTGCCGTTGACCAACGTGTGGGTTGAATTGTCCTCTGTATTTGTGCTCTCTCCCCACAGCTCAGCCACCCCGAACTGGTGGAGGGACTTGTTCTTATTAATGTTGATCCATGCGCGAAGGGCTGGATTGACTGGGCAGCATCCAAGGTGAGACTCTCCTTCCCCTGCACACCTCCTCTCCACAGTACTTAATCAACACTGTGTAGAGTAAGAAGAAAAAGGACAGAGCACAGGAATTTGTCAGTTTGTGACAAAAACGGTACAATCTCATTTCTATGCCTGCTGCACTCTCAGTCTGGGTGTAGTACAGCCTCCACCATGGGAGAAGGGTTGGGTGTGACCATATGTGAATGAAGAATCCTCATGAATGGCTTGAGATGAGTAGCTGTTGAGCGCTCAGCTTTCCTCTGATTTAGTACTTGTGCTTAGAGGCTTCATTTGGCTGAGATTAAATGGATCTTTTAATTATTCTGTTATTCTGGCCACTTGCAGCTATTCAGAATTCGGAGTTTCTGGAGAGCAGCGTGTCATGTGTGCGCAGACTTTGGAGCCTTGCATGCCCATCCCAAACCTCAGGCATTTGTTTCTTATATAGCTTGAGTAGTTTACTTCTTATTTTCTTTACTCTGAGCAACTACTGTGAAATTTGTAATGAAACTGAATTTTCCAGTTACTCTCCCTCCTCCTCATTCACAGTCACTCTTCAGTTTTCAGGCTGGACAACCAACATAGTGGATATTGTCTTGGCGCATCATTTTGGCCATGTAAGTACCCAGCAGGTGTTAATGTTGCCCATGCAGCTGTGTGTGGAACTATAAGTTCTACAGAACCCGCTCTGAAATAGCTCTCGTCCATCAAATAAGGGTTGCCACAGACAGTACTGTCTTCTCTGTAAGTCAAGCTCACATCAGGGCTTCGCATGCTGTGAGGAGCATGCACACCCTCACACTTGCCCTGACTGTCTCCGGATATGTTAAGGAAGTAGTGTCCCACACACCAGTGCTAGAACTTCTGTCTTTGTGGTGCCCAGGCAGCTGTCTGGAAACAAGTGGCAAATGGTTCTCTGTAGCCAGCATGGAAGCATTTGGGCTATGAGTAGAACACAGATGAACTGGGAGTTGACAGTAGGTTATTGTTTGTGTCCAGATGTTGAACTAGTGCATTCTGCTCTTCACTGTCCTCTTCATTTTCAGCAGAGGCAAACTAGGCCTTCCTGAAAACTTTGGATACAGCAGTGCTTTCTGTTTGGGATTTGCTGGCTCCCAACCAGCAAGCTTACTGGGCAACAGAAAGGACCTGTGCCTCATGCATGCTGTGCTTGACACGCAGCAGATCAGTCCCTGGCCTGAAGCACTCCTGTGACAACACACATCAGCACTGGAAGGAGTCCTGTAGCTTCATCCTGCTTAGAGCATGTGCTTTTCTCTCCCCACTTTCAGGCCCCTTCATTTTATGTAGTGCTGCCTTGCATTCTCTTTTCTCTCTGTCTCGCTCTAGCTCCCAGTGGAATGCAGTTTCTTTATAGAACTGGGTGTTGAGATTAAATTTTCCTTTGGTCCCAGCCTTGGGGATTATCTAAAGCTTTGCTGCTTTAACATTAAGCAGAAGACCTTCCTAAGCCAGAGTGATTTGTATCTGTGTAAGCATTACTGAGGCTCAGGAGCTAAAGCCCATCTCAAGGTATGGTTGTGCTCCTGCAGCAGCATGTGCTGCCGCTTGTTAAAGTGTGGTTCCCATCACCAAAATATGGCACCTAACAGTCATGTCACAGAAGCACTTCATGTAGCTGGGGTACTAATGCAGTCTGGAGTCGCTGCCCTCTGTATTCATTGGGGATTCATGTGTATGGAGGCAGTTTAATGCTTCAGATTTTTATGAGTATCATTTTTAATTTGTGGAATAGATGGTGTTCCGTATCTTTCAATTCTTCTGCTTTTGTACAGGAGGAACTGCAGGCAAATCTAGATTTGATCCAAACATACAGACTTCATATCGCGCAGGACATTAACCAAGATAATCTTCAGCTGTTCCTCACCTCATACAACAGGTACAGGATACCTTTTCGCCTGGTAGATTGCTCTCATAGCTTCCTGGCTCAGTAGATTTGCTGCCATATGTATTACTCTGTCGGATATTATGTCATGTGAACCTTTGTCCTAAGCCTAGTCTTCCGCCATTATCCTGAGCCAAGCTCAGCTTTCATGCCTGGATGACCTTTTCACACTTCAGTAGATCATCTCCCTAGGCACACAGCGAGCTTGACATGAAAGTGTGGATCCTGTTTTCTGGCAGTGACTGCTGAGGCTCCTGATTACAGCATGACACAGGGAGTGATGACCTGTTGCTTGGGTGCTGATGCTGGAGCCAGCACTCCTGGTTGAACGTTGTGTGCTCCCACAGTAACCAGTTTCCTCTGTGGATTTGATGGAGAATTGTTGTGTTTTGTCTTTCAGTCGCAGAGACCTGGAAATTGAGAGGCCAGTTCTTGGCATCAATGAAAATACTGCAAAAACACTCAAGTAAGTTGCTCTGAATCAGCTTGTCACAGTTACTTACCATGCAGTCCCTTCAGCAAAAAAGCTGTTGTTGCTTCTCAGCAAGAGCTCCAGAAGCCCAAGCACTGGGAAGACTGCTCAAGACAGTTCCAGGCTGTGGGGCAGTGCTCTCAGCTAGGGTGGGGCAGAGGAGAGGTGCTTGGAAGCCCTTTCATCAGGACCACACTGAAATCCTCCAGAAGGCAGCGTCAGAGGAATAAGTATATCCACCCAGCTGTCACAGGGCTTGCTGAGCTCTTGGTTTGGTTGTTTTGCATGAGAAAAATAGGGAGGCAGGCTTTTGTTTGCTGCCACTGACTGCCTTCCTTGCCTTGCCAAAAAAAGCGACCTGCACTGTGCTCCCAGAGATGGCAGTGGGTTCTGAACGCAGCACTGTTCTGCCTCCTTGGCAGTTACTCTCATCTGTGCAGGGTACAGCTGAGAATACACTGGAGAACTAGTGATAATCAGCGCAGGAAACATAAGTAAATTTTCAGATTCCAAGCAAGAAAGCAAAATTGAAAAATTATCTCCAACATGCTATGCACGTGAAGACTCTGAATGTCAGTGCTGAGTTAAGATGCCAGGGCTGGGCTACAGACTGCTGCCCAGGTTCTACTCTTTGCTCCTTGGAAATTGTATGGACTTCTGCTCAGGCTAGTCCCAGGAGAGTTTTGGGCATCCACAGCCAAACCCTCTAGATCTTGGCTAGCCTAAAAGAGGTGGATTTCCCTGCTTGGTCTCCAGGCATAGCCAGCTGTGGCGCTCTCCACCATGCAGGCAGCTGTAAGCCACAGAGCACTGTCTGTCCATTCAATTGACTCAGGCATCTGCAGACTCTTGAAATATTTCTTGTGGAAGTGCGGATCTCTGTGCTGCATAGACTTGCATATAGGTCCTCTGTCTCCTTAGAGGTTGCACTCCACTGGCTCTGAGGTCTGTGCCTCACAGCCTCTCTAATCTTATTGTTTGTCATCTAGTAAACACACCAGTGTGGGATGTCTAGCCTCCCCTTTCTTACCTTGATCTGTAAATGAATAGTGTAAATTCACAGCCACCTGGTCAGTGACCTCCTGTGTCTGTACACACGTTGAATATGAATTGTTCTTCTAGAACTACAGTATGTATAGAAATGGATATGGAGGCACAGATTTGCGAACGGAGACTTCACTATTGTGACATTTTTCAATAAATTCTTTCACATTGTTTGTGTTTCTTTCTAAAATCCAAACCAGAGCAGTAGTTGACCTCAGAAGTGCTAAACTCTGTTGCCTGTTATTATTCTTAAGTCACTCACAGAGATTCATTTCAGAGATCACTGTCCTTTTGCAGCCTGGAATGGTGTTTCTCCCAGCCCTAGGCACATCTTTTAATACGTGTGCAACAGTGGTGGCAGTTGGTGTGCAAGGAGGGGACAGTATGGGTGCGTGTGCAATCCCCAGGGGATGTTTTGGTGAAACAAAACCCCATGGTGTGGTGGCAGGGAGGGATTTTGCTGAGCATTGCTGAGAAAGGTTTTTCTTGAGGATATTGGTTCGCAGAGCTCAGCCTTCTCAGAAATCCCTTAGACGCACTGTGAGTAACATCTCTGGTTTGGGTTTTCACCAGGTGCCCTGTCTTGCTAGTGGTTGGTGACAACTCACCGTCTGTGGAAGCAGTGGTATGTATATGTGAACTCTCTCCTCTTGTGACATTAGCCCCACAAATCACTTAGCCAACCTGCTTCACCCAGCAGTGCTTTCGCCTTGCCCAGAACTAGTCACAGAACATGGCTCTTTGTCCGAAGCTCTTTTCTAGTCTGTCAGAGACCTGTCAGGTGGGAGAGCCGAGGCTCAGGAGAATTAACATCCCTGCCAGGGCAACTCTACAGTGAGAATGGCAGGATCCAAATAAGAGTCCTTGTGCCCAAACATCTCACTCAACAAGTCATGCTGAGGACTCCTTTCAGGAACTTGTGTCTTTCCCTGAACTCTGACAAACTGCTGCCTGGAGTTCAGTTCAAGTCATGAGTTCCTGCTCTCTTGCTGTGGTATTGAGGCTACGTGAGGTTTAAAAATAAGCAGCATGACTCCAGTTCCTGTGGTGGGTAGTCACACAGAGCTCTGCAAAAGCACTGTGTCACAGAAACATCTCCTTCCTGTTGTTCTCTGCAGACACCTATAACGCACAGTTATAAATGGGGCGTGATACAGTGCAGTGTGGTTGCGGTAGATGTTGCTCCTCTGCTTCAGTGAGTGATTGTGGGAAGACCAGGGATTTGTTGTTTTAAGAAACCATGGAAGAGTGTAGGAGTCTCCTAAAGTGGTAGCTTGGACCTAGTGCTGTGCATGGGGAGCTGCTGCAGGGTTTTTTCTGGTCATGGCCTTTCATCAGTCTGTTTGGTCTGGAAGTCTGAGACATTCTACAAGTTTTGACTTTGCCAAGATACTTTACCTGAGGATTCTTATTGCTTCCCAGCCACAAATGGGGGACAGGATAGGGTATTCTGGGTCTTGGCTGGCCTATCTGGCTGCCCAGGTTCCCAGCTCATGATAACCTTCCCTGCTGGAGTTACTTTTCCTATAGGGCTTCCATGCAGCAGCCTCACAGAAAAGAGGTGGCTGTGGCCTCCTTGTCTGGCCAGGGAATTGAGTGATCTCCCTCCATGCTGTACTGCACAGAAGTTGTCTTCCCTTCCAGGCTTGCTGTCAGAGCCCAGAGACCAGAAGGTGCCCCCAGAAGTGGGGGATGATTTCCCTTGAAGTCAGAGCCTCATCTCACCAACAGTGACATTCTGTTGCTACAGGGGTCCCCTTGGAAGGGAACACTTGCCTGCCCTTCCTGCATCTTCTCATTCATTGTTCTCTTCCTACATGCTCTCTGCTTTCTTTCTCAGTCCTTTGTGGCCCCAAAGAAACTCCCATTGCTGAAGACAGCCTTAGCCTGTGGTAGAGCTGCCCCACATTTTACATCTGACTCTTCAGGTTTTCTATGTGGTATCATGTCTCTCTTTCCTTCTTTTATTTTAGGTTGAATGCAATTCACGTCTTGACCCAACCAAAACTACCCTTCTGAAGGTGAGTGCCACCCCAGAATCATTCCAGCCTGCACAAAGACATTATTTTTGCTGAGGCCATCTGCACCTAGGTTTCTGCCTTTGATACATTTAGCTTTAAGAAGTTTGTGGACAGTCATTCAAGGCTGTGTTCTCTCCTGTGTGGAGCCAGATTGGGGAGAGAAGAGTTTGTCAGGGGATCCCTGACACTACATGGCCATTTCTCTGTTACCTTCAACTGTCAGGGAAGACCTGCTGAGACTCTGCTTATACCATACTCTCTGCCAGCAGCAACATCACTTTTTCTGGCTTTTTGTATCAGTCCTTCCCATCCTGCCCTATGGCTCCACAGCCTGCCAGATAGCTGCTGTACAGAAATGCAAAATGATGGATTTGGGAAAAGGGGCAGGAAGAGCCAGGGCAGTGGAGGGTTAATACTGGGCTTCTAGAGTACGGGCTGAGATTGCTTGATAATGCAGCCTCCAAGGTGCTGGGTTCCTTCAGGAACAGGCACCTGGAAGACATATCACCAGGCCTGGCTTCAGCTTTAGCGACACGATGGTAGAGGTGCTCCTCATGTAGCAGTGCAGCCTGGTGCCATCAGCCCCAGAGGGGTGGGCAGTGCTGGCATGGTTCTAGGGTTGTCCTCCTGGGGTGGGAAGGATGGTTCAACCTCACTTTTGTTTCTGTTGCAGATGGCTGACTGCGGGGGCTTGCCCCAGGTGGTCCAGGTGAGAAATGCCTCTTGGCTCCCCCGCAGCATTTGGGTTGTGCAGAGCCCCTTGCTCTCCTCACGCTGAAGTTGCACTTTCTGTTTCCACAGCCTGGCAAGCTGACTGAAGCCTTCAAGTACTTTGTGCAGGGAATGGGCTACAGTAAGTGACAAACACAATTTTCTGATTTGGANCAGGCAGCTGTTCAGGTCCCCTGCCCTCAGTACTTCAGAGTCTGGGGGACTTCAGGAGAAGGACTTCTCAGTGCACTAAAGCAACTGTCTCCATTTCAGGCACCTGGGCACAGCTCTGCTTTACCGGCCAGGGCTAGAAGTTTCCTCCTGTGGATGATGGAATTATGGGAGGGATTGGTTCATGCAGCTGGTGAACCACTAAGCATGGTCACTGTGACAGCTGTGACACTCCAATGGTCTCCACATGGCCAGAAGTTCTTTACCAACTTAGGGGCATCAAGGCTCAGAAGCAGCTGTCATTTTTCCTAGAGCTATATGAAGTTGACATGAACATAGTAGGATAATCGTGTTCTCCAAGGCTGGTCAGAAGAGCCTGGTCCTGCAGAGGAGAATGCCATGTGAAAAGACTCCCTCAGCTTCACAGCCTAAGAGCATTTCAATGTTCATGTCTTCCTGGTATTAGTAAAGTCAACAAGTGCTGTCATCAGAGCAAGGATTTCAGCAGCCCTTTGAGGGTCAGATCTCTTGCAAGTAGGATGTGCAGCACTGGTGAGGACAGAGAGTAATTTTCTACTTCCAGAATTAGTATCTACTACCAGAATGGTTTTCCCAGCTTTCATAGACAAGACCATATTGGTACTGCTGAGCTTGGCCAGCAAGGGGAGAGCTAGAAGGAAGCAAATCAGCACCTTGCGGTTTTATGAGATGAGCAGGCTGGGTGTTCAACAGCTGTTCCTGTGCCTTCAGCACAGTGGCTAAAACAGTTGGAGCTGCCTGTGCTGACACTGAAGGTGGAAGGTAGTGCCTTGCAGGAGGCTTCTAGCAGAAATCTGATGCTGTCAACTCAAGGAAAGACTGGAATTTCTGTTCAGTGCCTGGAGTTAGAGTATACCCCAGTTTCCCTGCCGTAAGAAAATGACATCTCCATTGTGCAGTTGTGGTGTGCACGGCGAGGAGGCAGGTAGGGTGACCAGGGACCTTGCAATTTCCAGCTAAAGGTACCAAAGAGATCTGGCCCTGACGGATTTTTGAGTCAGCATGGCATCTCCCTGAGATGTTCATTAGCAGCTGTTTTCACAAATATTGGGAGCTTTCGGTGCAGTGTGTGAGCTGGGAGTGGAAGGGAAGGTAGCTGGGGATCCCAGGAGCAGTGCAGCTGATAGTCACACACTGCAACTAATTGGCTCTCTCCTGTATTCATCCCTTTCCTTGTTTCGTGTTCTTTCCAGTCCCTTATGTGCAGCTCAGCCACCTAAGCACTGAGCCAGGTACCTTCAGCTGTGCATTGGCCTCGGCCCAAGTCTGTGTGCTGAGTTGAATGGTTCTTCGGGTGCATTGCTCTGTCTCAGCATGTCCTGCTGGCCTGCTGCGGGCTGGGCTGATCCATTGTACGGTGTGTGCTCGATGGTTTTTCACCTTTTCATTTGTATTTTGTTGATTGTTGCATGACTTCAGCTCTGTGGTTTTCTGGAGTGACGAGACTGACTTTCAAAAGGTCACCTGTACAACAGCTGCCTGGGTTTGCACAGACACTCACCACAACTGCATTTGCAAATGATCAGTTACACTTCTGGCATTTGCTCACCTTGGACCTTTTGAAATTGGGCCGTAAGCATCTTGCTTTAGACATGCAAAGACTTAATTTTGGCAGTGGAGAGTGAGTTTTCTTCCTGAGGGTATAGTTCTTTTTGTGCTTACCCAGTGGCACATACCTGAGTGACTGTGATACTTGGTCTCAAAACGTTCTCCCTTCTAAGTCCCACGCTTGTTCTTTCTTGCAGTGCCAGCGGCTACTATGACCAGGCTGATGCGCTCCCGTACTCACTCCTCCTCTAGTGTGGGCTCTGGTGAGAGCACCCGCAGCCGGTCTCATACTAGCAACCATGGGGAAGGAAGTGCTGGAACCCCAGATGGAATCGACCTCCAGGATGCACCTCAAACCATGGAAGTATCCTGTTAGGCAGGAGCCCCTCTTCTGGATTCAGACAACTCCACTCGGCCCCACTGAACCCACTCAGAATCTAGCATTTCATCCAACATGGCATTAACTGTTCTCTCTAACTTGTGCATGCCCATCTGAGCTGCCACCTCTCCTTGGTAGTCTGTACTTGGCATTACTTTGGTCCTTTCTGTATGCCTTTGGCATCGGAGCCTCTTTAAAACTCGTTAACATTCCATGGTCTTAGTAAGTCATGTTACTGTACATGCT
Organism: Todus mexicanus; assembly: GCA_013389965.1. NCBI lineage: Eukaryota > Metazoa > Chordata > Aves > Coraciiformes > Todidae > Todus > Todus mexicanus. The sequence goes on from WEIS01081524.1 coordinate 37,750, forward strand.
GATCCCATCTCCTGTCTGTGCTGTGTATCAATCCAGATGACAGCCGTTGTCTCCCCTGTTCATTTAAATATTATTTCTGTGGCTTTGTGAGGTTTAGAATCGCTTTCTAGTTGTGCTTCTGCTAAAGGACCCTCGTGGTGCAGTTAGTATGGCATCTGTGGGATGTGGGAAAGCAAGACCACGATGATGTGAAACTCCAGGCGCTGGAGCAGGCGATGCTTTTGGCAGAGCTGTGCCTGGAGCATGGAGCCCACCAGAAGGTCTCTCTGTTCCTTGGACACGGCATGCCAGGCAGCCACAGGAGAAACAAATGGTCCAAAATGCTGTCTTCTCTGTCTGTGTGTATGAAGAAGGAGCAGAGTGATTTCTTTCCTGAGCCTCTGAAAGGGCAATTAACAAGTAAACTTACACTGACCGAGGTGCATTATTAATGGAGTACAAGGGATTAAACTACAGCAGCCCTGGCTTCCAGACTGCCCCTGCTGACCCCTTGCGGCCCTGCGGAAGGGCCAGATGCAGTTAACGCCGTGTCCCTCTTCTGCCATGGCGCAGTGAATCTTTAACATCAGTAAGTTGTGAAACAGGCAGCAGTGCCCTTTGCCAGGTGGAGATCCAGGAATCTCCTGCACAGCCAGCCCCAGGCAGGGCGTCTGCACAGGGTGTTACCAGAGGCCCAGGAAACACCAGTGAGTGTAAATGGCAGCAGCAGATGCACGTTGACATCAGCCAGGTCCGAGTGTGAGCAGGGAACGCCACTGTGCGGGTGTTTGTTTACTGTCTTTGTGGAATTCACAATTCTGCTGCCTTTTTACCTCTGGCCGGGTCACTGAGGGCAGAGGGCAAATGCCAGGGTCTCGCTGTAGTAATGGGAGAAAAGGGATGAGTGGTCAGTCTACTGCAGGTCTCAAGAGATGAGCAAAACATCCTTTCTGAACTTGAGCAGTCCTGACTCGCTGGGAGCCAGCTCCTCCGAGAGTCACGCTCACGTTCTGCTCCATTTCAGGTAGGGAATGGAACTGGGAGGCTCTGCCTGAGGGGGACTTTGTACCAGTTACTAAATAAAGCTATAACTGAGTTTCATTGTTAGCCTGTGTGCTGGTGGTGTTTCTCTTGGCACGATCCTCCGATGCCCCTGCCAGTTCTGCCAGTTCTGGTGTCTCCTCCTGTGAGGCCTTTCCCATGGAAAGGGTAGCCCTGGCCGCTCTTGGAGAGGTGGCCAAGTGGGAGCAGCGTGGTCAGGTGGCCCCGCATCCCTTGGAAGGGGTTGTCTAAAGGTGCTGGGGAGCTGGTGTCTTTGAAACTGCAAAAAGTCTTGCTGTAATGCCCATCGGGCATCCTCCTGCAGCCTCGTGCTTTGACTTTCTGAACACCTTTGAGGAGGCCATCGCAGGAAGTGACACAAAGTGGTTTTGTGAATCACCAACGGAATGAAAGATGAGAAATGGGAAAAATTGGCCAGTTGTGTTAATGAGTAGTGATTGTGACAAAGTGATTAAATGAAAAAATATCTGAGTCAAAAGAAGACAGGAGACGATTGAAGAGACCAGGCCGCCAGATACCGCATGAAGTTCATAGCTGCTACATGCAAGTGCTGAATGCAAAGCAACACATGCAAAAGAAGAGCTGATGTAGGTGCAGTGCTGTGATTTGCTGCCAGCCGACTATGAGAAACAGTTCTTCCTCGAGTTCTCTTACGAAAGCAGCAACAGACCAAAACATGATATTAAAATCAGAATGAAATTGGTTAGAGGAAATAATCCCACAGCTGGGGGTGGTGCGAGCTCTCTGAGCACTGTCTGTGATGACGTGGAGCAGGAGAGCTCAGAGCTACAGGCTGCCCATGGACAAGGAACCCAGGAGAGTAAATAGCTGAGACTGGCAATGAGGGGGCAGGTGATTAGTGTGTTTTATTGCAGTGGTGGTTCGTATACATCCACGAGGCAAGATTTGTGCTGAGGGTTGTTGTGTTGGATTACTCCAAGAATAACTGGAAAAAGTAAACTTGTTTTCACATAGGCAAGTGCTTTTCCTTATAAAAATAGAAGAAGCTTAACGCAAGGTAAGGAATTAGTTTAATGAAGGAGTTTAATAAAAGACAAAATGTTTCTTTGAGTGGCATGAGCAATGCCAACCAAACCCAGGAGCAGAGCTTGAGCTCAGGATGGGGTTTCCTGGACTGGGGTCCTGAACCACTTCTGGCTCAGATCCCAGTAGCTGCTGGGGTGTGCACTGGACACCCGCGTGCTGGGTCCTCGAGAGGACAGCACTGAGGTTTGAGTTGGTCCCTGTAAAATAATAGTGTTTCCTAGACCTGTTTCTTCTGGTTGGAGCTGGGATGCCTGGGGAGGGTGCTCAGGAGGGGATGGGCAGGCAGTCGGAGGCAGCACTTTCCAACTGTCCCAGATCCTCAGGACTGAATTCCAAATTCCTCAAAATCTTGGGACAAGCTCATTCAGTGGCGCTCCCAGCCCAAGGGCCCAAATCTCTGGGTCAGTTGAAGCACATAGCCTGTTGTTGAGCAGCACGGGCTGAGGCTCACGAAGCTCAGCTCTGCTGAAAGTTTCTTTAGAGTCACTGAGGATAAACCACTTCTCTCGGCCCTGGGCAGAGGTTTCTGCCAGGTGGCTGCTGAGGGGCGTGGAGTGGGGAGGTGGTGTGTGCATTTGATTGACCAGCACTAAACAGAGGAGAAGGTGCTGGCCAGCATAGAGCTGGGCTCACAGCACACCAAGGGCTGTCCACAGCCAGGGAGGCCAGTGGGGCTTCACCACCAGTTTCTGGAGCAAATGAATTGTCTGCCAAACATAATCAGCCCTTGCCTCAGAGCAGGTTGGAGCAGGGATGGGAGCAGCAAGCAGCTGCTTTCGCAAGCACTTGTTTCTATGCACATTTCACACAGTCACAATGGTTTACGATTGACCAGAAACCTTCAAGGGTGCAGCATAAATAGCATGAGGATGTTCAGCTGCAGCAGTGTGGCCAAGGCAGGAAGTCAAGCGGCTGGCCCCACGGCCATGCAGGGGCCAGCACCACGCAACTGGGCGTGGCTGGCTCAGCCCCGCATGGGAGCACAGGTCCTGCCAAGAGCAAATCCTCGAGGTGGGGAAGGGGGAGTGTGCATCAGAGGGTCCAGACCTGGCGGTGCTGCTGCTGCTGCTGAGCCAGACAGTGCTGTGCTTTGAGAAGTGAAGTAGCCAAAAGCACTTTGGGAAACAGGCCCCTGAGAGGGCAAAGGCTGCAGGCGCTGGAATGGGGCTGGAGGGAGCTGCGACTGAGGATGGAGGTGGGACAGTGATGAAGCTGGGACTGCTTCCACACTTAATGCAGCCGGGGAGACATCTGCAGCATCCCCCACTGCACCAACACCAGCACCATGACTCAGCCTGAGGCAGCACCTGTCCGGCTGCTGCGTCAGCCAAGGCATCACCCTGGGATCCAACATGGTTTGCTCTGTCTGTGGCAGGCACTTGTCCAGCCTTGGCTTCTGAGTCCTGGGTACACTTCTGCTCCCACACTCATGTGCCACCCCTCCCTCACGCTCAACCCAGATCCCGTGTCATGACCAGGGTGCCTGCAGGATTCTTTCTTAGCCCTGCATCAAGGGCCTCTGAAGGGCACAGCTGAGGAAGCTGTTGGCTGAGCGAAAAAGACACAACCCCACCGCAGTGTGCGCACGTCACAGGAAACAGCGGTGGCCCCACAACTGCGCACCCCTCACCGGCAGCGCTGCTGGGAGCAGCCCCGGTTCTGACACATGAAAACACTCATCTGCCCTTGTCCCTCTTCTCCAGAGCTAAGAGGCTCTTGCAGGGGCAGGGGTTGCCCTGTGTGAGGGAGATCCACTGCACCAGAAGATTCCCTCTGGACCCTAAGTGGACCCTAAGCGGACTGAAGACCCACCGCACTGGATCAGAGCCCAGCTGATGTCTGGCAGGCCCTGATGGCTCCCACACGATCGTGACAGCAGCGAAAGGCAGGTGAGCGGGGTTTGTCCTGTGCTGAGGCCAAGGAATTGAAACAGGCAGTTTCCATAGCCCTGAGCTCCCCCATGGGGCCTGGCAGCTCGAGGCTTTGGGAGAGGATGCCCCACACCCCAGGGGGACACTGGGCTGGGGTGGGATGGCCGCACTCAAGAGGCTGAACGTGGCCAGGTGCTGCCCATCATGGGACTGCGAATGTCCCGTCCTGGGGAGGGTCCTCAGCTCATCCCAGCTGTGGGAAGGGGAGAGTTGGTCTCCTGGAAGGGCTCCCCAGGGAGCTGCCCACCAGGTTCAGCTCCAACCCAGAGCCCTGCCCTCGCTCTTCCCACATTTCTTGAGAGCCGCTGCACTTGCATCACCCGCAGCCATGCCCTGTCCTGCGGCACAGGTGAGTGACTGCGACCTGTGAGCCCCCATCCCAGCACAGCCGTGCTTCTGCAGGGCCTCTCCCACCCCTGGCTCTGCCCAGGACCCATGGGCTGGCACTGGGCCCGAGCCTCCTCTTCCCTCCCAGCTGGCAGCAGGCAAGGCCAAGGGCCAGGGGCTTGTGCTGACCTTCACCAATGGGGACCCTCCCCAGCCGGGAGAAGCTGCTCAGCATCCCAGCAGCTGCTGGCACCGTGCAGCCGCTGCAGGCAGGTAAGCGCCTGGCAGCTGCCAGCTTGGTCACATCCCCCCGTGCACAGTCCTCCTGCCCCAGCCAAGGCTGGGTGGTGCTGGGGAGCTCTGAGATGTCGCATCTTCCCCACAGCCCCCAGCAGCTCCCTGGCCCTGGCACTCTGCGACTTCCCCTCTGGCGTGGGTGCAGCCACCATCCTGAGGATGGGGGAGCAGCTCCGCATCCTCTCTGAGTAAGTCTCTGCACGGAGCGGGCACATCTGATCAGCGTGCAGCCTGCAGGGCCATGGTGGCAGTATCCGTCCTGGGAGGGGGTCCCCTTCCTGCACCCAGCAACCTTGACCCATCAGGCTGACTTGCCTCCCTCCCCTGCAGGGATGGTGAGTGGTGGCTGGTGGCATCCGAGCTGTCTGGCAAGGAGTGCCATGTTCCCAGCAGCTGCGTGGCCAAGGTCAGGCACAGGTAAATGCTGGAAGGGTCTGTCCAAGAGTGGGCCTCTGGGAACATGGCTCTGCTGCAGGAACCCTGGCCAGCCCAGAAGCCAAACCTCAGCCACCACAGCAGGATGTCCTGCCCCATTTCCCTCCCTGGGCTATGGAGCGGTGCTGGTGCTCAGGGAGGGGACACGATGTGTACCGCTGCACTCCCAGCTGGGGCAGGATGGGCCCTGGGCTCTGGGAGTCCCTGCACAGCTGGAAGGGGCCCTGCGAACGCCCACTGCCTGTGCAGGTGGCTGTATGAGGGCGTCAGCCGGCAGAAGGCAGAGGAGCTGCTGCTCCGGCCCAGCAATCGCAGCGGGTCGTTCCTGATACGGGAAAGCCAGACCAGGCGAGGTGAGAGCCCTTGAGCCCCGTCTCCTGTACCCCCTCCCAGCTGTATCCACTGGGGTGCCGAGGGCCTCCACTGAAGCTGATCCTCCACGGCTCACACCTGGTGGCAGCAGCTGCCCCATGTGACAGTCTCTCTCTCCACATCATGCTGAGCCTCTGCCACAAGGCCTCAAAAGAAAAAACCACCATGAGGCTTCCTGCAGCTTTTGGTAAGCAGCAAAATGAAAAGGTTCAGCCTCTGAAATGAAATAGGGGCCCACCCCAACGAGCTGGCGAGGGGACCCCCTGAGGAAAGCCTGCTGGGTACCCCAGTGCACACAGCTGCTGCCTTGGCACGGTGCTGCCTTGGTGCTGAGCGGGATGTGGGGCTGGGGTCGGTCCATGGCTGCACAGTTCCTGGAAGTGAGGATTCAGGCACAGAGCACAGCACCCGCTGCCCAGGGGGTGCGAGATGGCAGGCAGCTACCTGAGGTCTGCCTATGTCCTGGAACACCAACCTCCCCCAGGTTGGAGGTGCTCACAACGTGGGGCTGGCACAGGGGTGCTCTCAGCCATGGCTCCTTTGGGGACACAGAAGCTGCTGGCCACCGCCGTGTGGCAATAAATCCCCTGCTGCGGGGGGGGGGGGGGGCC